>JADRCO010000911.1:0-24768 GCA_021464525.1 Rhizophagus sp. LPA8_4_AMF
TGGGATGGGATGGGATGGGAGTCCCATCCCATTTAAATGGGCGGCAAGTATAGTCGGGCTGACTCATTTATTTCGGAGTTTTGCATAATATGAATCTGGCTCCTCTTGCCCATCATAATATGGAAGGCCAGCTAATTGTGGTGCTAAAAGTTTGTGTACATCTCCTAAGTTTGCCATATTTTCTAGAGGATTGATTTGTAAATTCAAGATTATTTGTTGTGAATTTAATTCTCTAGCCTTCCATTTTTGGTATCTATTAAATACCCTTGCCCGATTGAATTCTGCCACGTCTGCTTCAGCTTTGCGCCTTCGAGCTAATATTTGGATTTCCTGCAATAATACATTAATTCGATTTTGCTTTCTAAATGCTATTCTTTGACCATTAGTTTGCAATTCTTGGGCAAATTACCACCAATGTCAACATGCATTTGCTTTATTATTATATGCTAAATTTAACAACTGAGTTCTTTGAGAACATTCATTTCTAACATTTGCCATATCATTCATTAAGTTATTTATCTGTCTATTAGCAGCATTAAGCAGACCATATGCAGTATTAAGCTGACCTTGTAAGTTAATAGCATCTTGAGCATGCCTTTGCATATGCTCATCCCGAACAGTTGTTAATGAGATCCGTATTCCATTCAGGGTATTCTTTGGATTGAATGATCTATTACCATCAATATATGTTTCTATCTGATCTAAAGCTGTACCAATATTCCTTAAGATATCTGGCAGTGCCATTTTTCTTCCTCAGGTCGTTTGTATTCAGAAGGATTATTATTATTTTGAAAATGTGATATTTTGAGAATTTGGCTTTTGAGCTTTTCTACTGTATCTTCTAGCAGAATGATTCAGTTATCTTGAGCGACTAATGCCTCCTCTTTTAGCTCTAAATGATCCTGACATTTTTTGAGATTATGTAAGGTGGAGCAGTATTTGGCTTTTAATCTATCTATCTCTCCTCACGAGATATGAGATTTTTTTCAAGGTATTTTATATATAGCTCACTTCTCTTTAGATCATTTGTGAACTTATGAATCTTTTCTTTATTTCTAATGATAGTAGTTTCCTCTTTACGAAATTGTTAATCAATTTGAAAATAATATTCTAAATTTTTGGGAATATGTTCATCCATTAGCAAAAGAATTGGCATTTGTTGCATAACGAATTTTTGCAATATATGTTAATGCCGCTTCAGTGGAAAGACTTTGGTCAAGTATGGGTTTCCTTCATACTAAATGACGTAATCAATTGCATATAAGTAAATAAATGTCATTTAATTTTATTAAATTATATAAACATAACTTTTAAATTTATAGTATGAAATAACTTTGAAAATGAGTAAATTACGAGCTTCAATTTCATTACAACATAAAGTTGATGAAGTGAAAACAATACAACAACAAAAACTAAGAGAAAATATTGCCAAACCAATAGTTCCTATAACTATTGATGATAATGATGAAACTTCTATTAATTTAGAAACACAAAAATCGGGATTGGAATCGATTCAATCAAAAATCGAATCTTGAGAATTGATTTAAGATTCGATTAATCGTTTCTAAGATTCAATTTGATGATTCGATTTGACGATTCGATTAATCGGATCTAATCGAATTTATATAACAGCACAAATCAAAATATTTTGTTGCACGGTGATTTTTTGATCTCGCAGCACAAAATTTTAAGTGAATTTAAAAACATTTTTCAATAAAAAGTCATATTTAGTGTTTAAATAAAAATGGTATAAAAATGTTTTTTTGATTTTTTTTTTTAAAAACATCATTTTCAATATTAATCATGCTATAAAATGTTTTTTTTTCAAACTTTTATTTTATTGGTTTACAAAAATATTACATATTTGATAACATAACATGATTATTAATAATACCACTTAATTCTGGCCGAAAATTATAATTTTGGCCAGCATTTTATTTATGAAATCAAACTTTACGTTTTTTCCATAAATTATCTTAACAACAGCCTTTTTGACCCAAGAGAAACTTGTTCTACTCATAAATTAACATGTAAAAAGCCTTGTTTATATTATAATTAGACGGTAATGTATTAAAAAAATATGATCTATGCGCAACCAATATTGATCAATTTTATAAGCATTTCTGATAATTCCGATGATAATTTTTTTACTATGGTGCAGTTATAGGATAGGAATAGTGAGATTATTTTTGATACACCATAATTTAAAAAATTTAATTTATTTGGATTTGATTTTTAGTTTCGATTAATCGAATCGAATAGATTCGATTCAATTTTCAATTAATTTGATTTTGGTAGAATCGATTCCAATCCCTACACGAAAAGAAAATTCTAATATTCAAGATGATATTTCAGATGAAGAAGATAATAATGAATCTCAAGTTTAGTCCAATTGGAATTTTCTAATTGGTGCATGGGAAGAATTATTATTACAGAAAGGGGAAGCTGAAAATCAAACTGAGGAAGAAGATGATGATATTGAAATTAATGATTTTTTTATTAAATAGAACGCATCCTGCATTGGATAATGAAGCAAAATGGAATATTGAAGATATTTTTGATAATAATTTAGATGCACAATTTTTTACTACTGATGAAAGTTTAAATAATTAATAAAAATAAAATATTTTAGTTGAATATTAAGTTTTTAAATAAATATGTTAATTTTAATATTGTGAATATTATAAATTTAATTGATTTGTTTATTATTATATATAAATAAATATTTTGGCTGATTTTTAGCTGGCCAAAATTTAAGTTTGGCCAAACGGCCAATGGCCAACCCCGGCTAAACGGCCAAAGTGCCAACACTGGTTTAGCCACTAGGTAAAAATTCTTTTATTGGCTAAGCATAATGACATGAAAATTTTTAATGTTACACTAATTTTAAATCTGGCCGGCGCTAAGGCGCTATAAATTCTGGCCCGAATTATTGCCGATCAGTTGTAACAGATAAAAATCCGGATCAATTCGGATAAAATCCAGATTTTTTTTTGTGTAATCCGGATGACGGTTTTGGGTCGAAGCACTAGCTAAGAACATATCCAGAAAGTATCATTACACCATGTCATATTACTTCCATTTAAGACGCAATTTTTTACAACTTTTAGGATCGCATTCGAAAAATCCTGGAATTCCTGAATTTCGAAGCATCCAAAAAAAAAACTCATTTATCATAAATTTGTATCATAATAAAATAAGAAAAATTTATGTAGATACCAGGAGATTCCCTCCTAAAATAATTATTAAACTTATTTAGGTAAATCACTTTGACGATCATACTTACCCCCAAATTGACTATCATATACTTATATACTTTAAACTTTACGAAGCTTAAAAACTTTATAATAAAAATACTACAAATAATAAAAAGTTTATATTTTTTATGAGTTTATGCAAATAAGTAGATATATTTATTAAACGAGTATAATTTATATTTGACGTTAAGGAAATATTCATTTTATGTTTTTTTTTTATTTTTGTATATAAAAAATTTGAATTTATACTCAAACTTTATAATTTAATCGACTCAATTAAAAAAAAAATTTCAACTATTTTAAAGGTTAACAAAATAACTGATTCTTGAACCAACAAAAGCTCTTTAAAAAATTTTTTTTTAATGATAAAAGTAAAAATAAAGTTACGTAATTAACAGTATTATTTTTTTTAGAACAAATATCATATAACTGTGTGGTTTTAACACAAATAACATATTCGACACTTAATATTAGATGCGTCCAACGTATTATGCACGATTTTGTCATATAAAACAATATAATAGCAAGGGAAACTTCTAAAATGACTTGGAGCATTAAGGGATATAAAGGAGATAATGCATAGAAATATCCCATACATAATACACAAATGATGTAAATTTTAAATTTAACAGTCATAATGTAAAATTTTAGTGCACAAACTTTGTTTGTTTGTTTGAACATACCTCGATTTTGCCATGTTAATCTTCTTATCATGCAAAAATTAAAAGACAAATAAAAAAATCAAACAAACCAAAACAAATCAACTCTTCAAATCTTTCTCATCTGAATGAATCCAACAGCCATCACTTCTAAATAATCGTCATTATTACTTCCGAAGTAGCAGAAAAACCTCTCAATCCTATAAATCAATGTTCCATAATGCAAATACTAACGCTGAGTTCAAAAAACGAGGACGATTTAAGAAGAAAATGACCTTTCGATGAAATTAGCCTATCTTCTAATTAGCCTGGTGAAGAAATTTTACAATGCGAGAGTATATCTATAGTAAACCAAACAAATGAATTTTAGACGTTCAAAGTTCATATAACTAAAGACAGATTATCATTTACCTTACTTTTTCTTTATTTATTTATTTTCCATCATTATCCCTTTTCTACACATTGCAATTGTTCGTTTTAATGTTCTGCTGTTGATATTTTCATTTTTATCATCTTTAGTTACGTAGTCTATTTTTAGATATTATCTTCTTTTTTGCGCATTCATTATTCATTTTTAATGTTCTCCCGTTAATGTTTTCATACCTTTCCATCTTACGTCATTTATTCTTCGTCATTACCTTTTCTTATGCATTGCATTAATATTCTCCGGTTGGTGGTTTCATTTCTTATTATCTTTACGTAGTTTATTTTTCTCCTTTCTTACGCATTGCATTTTAATATTCTTTCGTTGATATGTTTTTTTCCTTATTATTTTACATAGTTTATTTAAGCTTTTCTATACATTGTATTGTTCATTTATAATATACCCGAGCAGTCACGCTTTTTAAAATAAGTTCCACTAATTAAATACGTCCAGGCACGTGACCGTGAAAAAACAACTAACGTGATAAATAGGTTTAAGTTCGCATGGTAGATACTGATGGATTACGGAAACGTAAGGGATGTGCAAACAGTGATGACAAATAAAATCTATTGTTAGAAGCGGGAGCGGAATGACTGATTAATATTTTCCCGTTGTACAACAATTAACAATATTCAATATTTATTATTGTTAAAAATCAATATTTTCGATAAAATCAATGATGATTAAAATAGTTTGGATTTACGGTGGCGCTTTTTTAAGTGGTTAGTTGTAGGCAGATGATTTTAAAAAAATTTGGGATAAACAATATTAAGCATCATTTTTGAAAGATAGAGAAAAATGAAGCGTAGCAGAAGATTACTTTCAATAGTATAATTTAGATAATTTATAATTTATAGTAAATTATGATAAATTTTCACTTTATTATATTTAATAAATGAGTAAATAAATAAAAATACAAAAAAAAATATAAAAAATTAAGTCAATATTCAAAATTACAAAATAAAATTTTAAAATTACAAAGATACTTTTTTTTATGATAAAAAATAAAATTCAAATTATTATAAAAAGAAAAATTTAATAAAAATAATTAGACACCAGGCCATTTTGCAACGGATAGTAGCCATATCTCATTAGGTATAATTTTTCGGTTAAAAAAATTGATCTTTCATAGGTTTTTTTCCATGTAATAACCGTAAATCGTTAAATCGTTTTGTACTCGTCCTCATAAAAGAATTTTCCGTTTACATTATAGAACATGAGTTTGTAGGATTACCAGGTTTTTCAGTTAATTCGGAAGCAACGATAACAATTGGTTTAGCGGTAATAATTGTTGGATTCATTTTTGATTAAATTTGCTTTGAGGAAAGAGTTTAAAGAATTTGATTGATTTGATTATTTGATTGATTGATTTTTTTTTTTTTTGCTTTTTGAACTTTTTTTTTTGATGAAATTTTGCAAGGCGGGTCAAAGTGTACTTATAATAAATCGAACAAAACAAATTTTTAGGCGTTATAAAATATCTATTATCATCGTAGAGAATTAGAATTTTACATTGTATCTTATTATGTGATTTATTTCATTCCCTATGTATCGTATTGTTTCGTTTTTAAGATTCTTCCGTTAATGTTTCGAAATTTTTAAAACATAAATCAAGCCATATCGGGAATATCCTTTTCTAGAAATGATTTAAGATTGGTAAATCTATTATTACAATAATATAAATAATATTTCATGCGTTAAATCAGTCGTACCATATTCCCGTAAATCGATCGCACAAATTAAACATTTTGGTTAACTTGTTTTTGAAACTAAATAATTTTTGTCTACATGATACATCTTTGTGATAACGATAATATTTTATTTATTCTAACGTCATATAAAAAGTGAAAGTCATAATATTTTCTTGTTAAACGACTTAACATAATATTTATTGTTATTTATAAATAATTTATTTATAAATTTGAGATAGCGTACAATAAAAATGAAAAAATAATTTCTATTAAGATTATTTCAGCAGAAAAAATTTTTTTTTCTCATTCATCTTATTAAAAAAAAAAAAAAAAATGGACAAATAATAACTAAATAATAATATTATTTCGAGATAACGAGGAACAATTAATAAAGTTCACAAATTACAAAAAATAAAATACAATAGAATTAGACGTCAGACAAAAATTAGAAATTTATTTTTATGTAACATTAAAAAATTTTTTTATTTTATTTTATTGATAATAAAATCGAAAAAAAAAAATATTATATACAAATATTAACTAACAATCAAATTTATATTCAGGAATAATTAAAAAAATAATCAATTTATTTTTATAAAATCGGTTAAAAAAAATTTAAATCTTCATTGTAACACTAGAATATAAATAAATTTCATTAAATTTATGGAATCATCATCTTATTTGGATTAAAAATTGGATTAATGTTATTACTTTTGAGGCAATAATGATAACTGACTTTAATGGGTGATTGCTTGATTAATTTGATTGTTGTTTTGAACAATTTTTTAAAATAATTCATTTTTTGTTTTTTGAATTTTTTTTAAAGTTTATATTATTATTTGAATGGACGAAATGAAATTAATATTATTATCGAAATTAACAATGATTCTCTCTCCCCTTAGTTTCAAGTATATATGATTAACCATTTTTAGAAATGTCATGCATGTTGCCGTTTTCAAAATGGTTGAAATTGATGTAGATCACATAAGATGGTGACAAATACTACGCAAAAAAGAAAAGTGCCAGTTTGTTGTCACTTACATGGCATCAATCGAAACAGTATGTCATTTCCTAATTACTATATAATAAATATATATCCTTATAGGATTTATAGGATCACAATGTACATTTTTTACATTTAGTTGTGCGCGAAACCTATGATTTTCGCCAGGGGTCGATTTCGAAACTTGACGAAACCAGATTGCCAAATTTCTGAAACATGCCAATACTGATGAAGCTTATCGTAATCAGTGAAACCTATCAAAACTTTTTATTTGCTAAATTATTTAATAAAATCAATTGTATCAAGTTTTGTTAATATAATAAACCTGAAAAATTGGCTATTAATAAAATAAGGTATTGGTAAATAGTGTTACGTTCTGCAAGTTTAACAAGTGAAATATAATAATATTGGCAAATTTTACTACTTTCCAAGGGTGACTGGCAACATTCAGTAAATGTTAATTTTTTCTTCAATATACTGAGTCCGAATTTTTGACTAACAAATGATTTACATCACGTGACTTTAAAATATCGATTCAATTTATCTTTCATTCTATCATACAAAACTTTATCTTTTGAAAATCTTTTTTTTTTTTGAGGATCGGGAACCAGTGATTGTAAATTTCTGCATTTACCTATTATGAGAAAGAAGAAATTATTAATAATGTGGCAAATTTTTATTTAATGGTAAAGAAGACACAGCTAATTCCTCCTCTAGAATTAGCAGACATTACCAATAACAAAGTTAGGATGTCTGCTTGAGTTGGTTATCAAGTAAATTAAAAAAAATATATATATAAAAATATAAAATAAAGAAATAAAAAGAAATAAAAAAAAAATAAAAAAATGAATATAAAAAAATAGAATTAAAAGAAAAGCAGGTAATTCTCCTAAGTCAAACTTGTGAACTCCAGACTCAATGAGTTAGTATGGGTAGTAGATTTCCAAATATATTTTATTTTACAGTATGTTGTGATGTTATCATTCTAACTTCTAAATAAATATCAGCCACAAAAAAAAATTGACTCTATGACTTATCTAATGGATATGGTGTTATGGTGTTACCAAAATATACTAAAATTTAATTTTTATTTTTAAGTAAAGCCTCTATATCTGAACGTTAAACTTTTTTTTTTCCTTTTTATTCTAAGTTTCGAAACTTTTTTCGAAACTTTGTTTTAAAAAAATTTTTTTAGCCGACTGGTCCAATAATTGGACTTATACGTTAGGGACCTTCCAGTCCGTTAGTTTCCCGGTAATGGACATTACTTGAAACACTAGTAAAGCGAACTCCAATATGTAATACTCTTATAGGTGTTGTAACCCATAAACCTATTTCAAGTTGATTTTTGGAAAATGATTGTTTCGCGATGAAACATATCAGATATGATCATCTGACGCTAATTTATCTTAACGAAGTGACTGTGGCACTGCTGTGTATTCATATAATTAAAGCTCAAAGAATTATATATTCGTTTATCAATACATTATACCTATATTTTATATTCATTTAAAAATGAGTTCTTACTTGTGTAAGTACATGATCTGTTATTGTATTATACCATAGATAAATTTCATAATTCTTTAGCAAAAATTGCAATTGTAAAAAAAAAATAAAAAATAAATGAAGAAATTGATAATAAAAAACGAAAATATGTATCCACTTCTTATTAATTCACTTACGAAATGGAAAACTTTTGGTTTCAAGAAATCTTATGAAAGAATTAACTTGAGGTTGAGTTGATTAAGCAATAATCAATCACGCCCGTCGTTTTAAATACCAGCAGCGTCTTCAGTTATTACACAGAGATTACTCTGATAATTCATTATAATCCTAAACCTGATGGAAAATCCGGATAAAATGATATCTATGATCGAAAAAATTTAGCATTCTCTATCAAAAACTCAATCAGATCATATATTTAATTGGATAAATTTCACGTTATTTAAGAATCATTCTTCGTTCCTTCGAACCGATCATTTCATTGATCGAGCATGATTGGCTCGATCAAATTCACTAATAAGAAGGGTTACACAGGAGCTATGTTTTTACCACAATTTGCCTCAAACAAACTATTGCAAAAAAAGCAACAACCATAATGTTCATTTTGTTACATTAAAATTATGCATTTATACAACACTAGAGCAAATAGAAATTGGCTTATTTGTAAGAATTTATCGTGCTAACTGCTTTGGTCATTGCTTACCTCAATGTAAACGATGATTATTAAGAGTTAAGAGGTGCGACATGGTGTTTTACCTTGCATAAAAAAAAATATTATTCATTATTATGAAATTTAATTAAAGATTCGATATTTTCATTTATCAATTATGCAGCGTGACGGACAGAATTGTATGATGTTATGTTTCGATCGTATAAAATCGTAATTTTTTAAGACCCATTATATTGATTACTGCAATTTAGAATAAAAATATTCGTTTATTTATTATGATAATTAATAATATGGTCAAATTTTATTGAAAAACAACTTTCAAGATAAATTACATTAATTAATAAATTAAATTTAAACCTAATTACAAAATAAATTTTTAAAAATATTTGATAAGATGTATTACATTATGAAATCAAAAAAATAATTAGAATATATTAAAGGAAAATTTCAAGAATTTAACTATTATCTTTTATATATTTATCAAGTTTATCAATACTCTTGGACATCCCATTAGAGATTGCTATATATTGGACTGAAAGTGCCTCATATTTTTTATTCCATTTTTTAAGAAATTCTGGTACATCAGTTCCATCCTTTTCAGCAGCAGCCTTTATTTCTTTATCAAATGATGGGATTGCTTCACTATACGATTTTTCGACCTTTTTCACCTTATTGTTAAGTTGTTGATATAAATCCTTGAATTTTACCCCAGTCGTAACTACGTTGGGTCCTAATTTTCCTTTTCCACGTACTATGGGGTTTGCATAAGCAATAGCAACGACAAATATCAAAAAAACGGTTAAGACTGATGCGAATTTCATGATTATATTTTTTTTTTAAAAAAAAAAAGAATGCGGAAATTTTATAATGTAATGATGAGAAAGATGAGAGCACAGCTCTAATCAAATAAGTTTATTAATAAAGATTATATTGTATTCTTAATTAAATGAAGGTATGAAAAATGGGTGGTTTTATAGAGAATTTTTAAAAAAAGGGTTAACGTTAATAAAATTTCTTATCTTTATTTTGGATTTAATAAATTCATTTAGAATTAAATCAAATTAGTTATTAGTACGAAAATTTTTTTTTGGTCTTTCATAAGATTTACAGTCATACTCGTTTTAATTTTACCATTTTTAGAAATTTTTTATAACTTTAAAAACTTTTTATCTTTTATGACAATTATTTTTTAAATTATAAATTTTTTAGGAGTTTGTCTTTTATAAGATTTTCACAAATTTAATTTTATTACTTTAATATGATTTTCACATAATTTAAGCTTAACGATAAATCCTTGTATCCACAATCTAAAATTGCTATATTAGGAATTTTTACATTTGAATTACCCCATTTTGTTCCGAATTTTTCCGGATTGAGCATCAAATATCGTAAATGATTGTCGATATTAGTCTCCCCACCAAAAATGTCAAATGCAAAATTAATAGCCATCGAAATGATTGTCGGTACGGTATTCATGTGTTATGTGTGTTATGCTAATTTTAATGGTATCCGGACTTTTCGCCGAAGTCCATTTCACCGAAACCTATTTCGCCGAAGAAATTTCGTCGAAGGAATATTTCACCGAAGTGCAATTTCGCCGAAATATCATTTCCCCGAATGGACATTTTCATGAATGGCCATTTTACCGAAAAACATTTCGCCGAAGCCAGTTCGCCCAACCGAAGACTTTAATTTTCCTTTTTTTTTTTAAGACAAACGAATTGTGGAAAATTAATTATATTCGATCCCAAGTTCAAAAAAAAGGTAACAAAATCATCATATTCATTAAATTTTCGAAACAAGTAAAGTAAAATTGTTTAGAGAATTTGTTCTTTGAGCATTTTTTATTTTTCTTTGTATCGAATTGTTAATGATCAAGGAAATATATTAATCACTAACATTTTCGGCGAAATGTCTTTCGACGAAATAGACAATTCGGAGGAAAGGATTCTGCGAAATGTCCATTCGACGAAATGCCCATTTGACTAAATGTTCCTTCGGCGAAACGTACCGTAACCAATTTTAATATGAAGATCTTCATTTTCGTGATTTACACTATCTAGCATATCATGAATGACGCTAATAAGGCAATACAAGCATTATCACATTTTCCACATTTTTTTTTTCTTGATCTGTTTGCATGAAACATGAGGTAACGCGGGTAAGGATAAGTGATCTTCAGAACTATCAGTCTTTTTTTTTTATTTAAGATCTGATTCGCCTATGATCGGCAGAACATTACTATATAAATTCGGGGGAAATATTATAAAATAAATTAAAATAGGCGAAATTTTGCAAATCAAATCATCAAGCATCATGTTGTGATACCAGGTCACATGATTAAATTAAAAAAATGCCATGAAAAATATCGAAAAAAATTCTTTCATATAGTAGCCTCAAAAAAACGCTTAAAATCTGACACCTATCATGTCTTAAATATTCAATATTCAGTAGAAACTAGTTTACCCATGAAAATTATCCAAATATTATTGTTAAACTAATAATTTTTTGGCCAAAAACAAGTGTAACTAAAGTATGAATAAAAAATATCTAAACAACCTGAAATGGTCTATTTACTACATTACAGAAACCTGTTTTCCTTAATATGCAGTAACTGTATTGTAACTACATCGTAGTCATAACTACATAGTGTAATAGTAACCGCATAGTGAAAATATAGTAAATACGCAGTTACTGCATATTAAGGAAATTATGTTTCTGCAATGTATCTATATAAGTCCCTCTAAAAAGCCATTATTATCTATTATTCTGGTAAATATATGCTGTTATTTTTGTACTTTTGTGTACAACATTATCAAAAAGCTAATAATAATTTGTAAACTAACGCTAAGAGTTTGTGTGATGCACCCAAGTTGAAAACCAGATAAAAGTATATATACCCAAAACTTTCATTATTCGAAGTTGGTTTACTAGTTGCTCCTTATGAAAATAGAAAGAGATAATGGTAATATATGAACTAAAAGTAAGAATTATATAAAACAAGTAGTTTGAACGTATAAAATACGTAAACATAATTTTAAGTGTTTTTTATTCGTCAAAATAACGTGATATGTGACTTGAAATTCTTACATACATATATATACATTTCTGTCAAATCTGGCGCTGCCTCGTAGTAAAGTTTTGAACAAGTAAATGAATTTCTCAATTTTTTTCATCTTTGGCATTTAAGGTTTCATCATGTGAATTTTGGTGTCACAGCATGATCACCTGCGGTTTTTATAATCTGTAATATTTTGCCAATTTTGCTATTTTTATAATAACCGTTCCCGGAATTTATATAGTAATTTTCTGTCATTCATACGCGAATCGGAACTTAACATAATTATGATCTTTTGTCAACTTGTATAATTATTCATTATTATAAGGTTTAATTAAAGATTCGATATTTTCATTTATCAATTATGCAGCGTGACGGACAGAATTGTATGATGTTATGTTTCGATCGTATAAAATCGTAATTTTTTAAGACCCATTATATTGATTACTGCAATTTGGAATAAAAATATTCGTTTATTTATTATGATAATTAATAATATGGTCAAAATTTATTGAAAAATAAAGATAGATTACATTAATTTATATTAATTAAATTTAAACCTAATTACAAAATAAATTTTTAAAATATTTGATAAGATCATTACATTATGAAATCAAAAAAATAATTAGAATATATTAAAGGAAAATTTCAAGAATTTAACTATTATCTTTTATATATTTATCAAGTTTATCAATACTCTTGGACATCCCATTAGAGATTGCTATATATTGGACTGAAAGTGCCTCATATTTTTTATTCCATTTTTTAAGAAATTCTGGTACATCAGTTCCATCCTTTTCAGCAGCAGCCTTTATTTCTTTATCAAATGATGGGATTGCTTCACTATACGATTTTTCGACCTTTTTCACCTTATTGTTAAGTTGTTGATATAAATCCTTGAATTTTACCCCAGTCGTAACTACGTTGGGTCCTAATTTTCCTTTTCCACGTACTATGGGGTTTGCATAAGCAATAGCAACGACAAATATCAAAAAAACGGTTAAGACTGATGCGAATTTCATGATTATATTTTTTTTTTAAAAAAAAAAAGAATGCGGAAATTTTATAATGTAATGATGAGAAAGATGAGAGCACAGCTCTAATCAAATAAGTTTATTAATAAAGATTAAATTATATTGTATTCTTAATTAAATAAAGGTATGAAAAATGGGTGGTTTTATAGAGAATTTTTTAAAAAAGGGGTAACGTTAATAAAATTTCTTATTTTGGATTTAATAAATTCATTCCCTATAAAAAATTTTTATCCGAATATTTCCATTATTTCTCCGTGGCTTTCATAAAAGTTCCGTGAAAATGATACATTCACGGATATCCGTGTTAGATAGATGAAAATATCCATGATTTAAGACTACAAATTCCATGAAAATGATACATTCACGGAAAAAACATGGAAATATGAAACATGGATCAACATTTTTTACAGGGATTTAGAATTAAATCAAATTAGTTACTAGTACGAAATTTTTTTTTTGATTTTTTTCATAAAAGATTTACAGTCATACTCGTTTATAATTTTCCATTTTTAGAAATTTTATAATATTAAAACTTTTATAGGATTTTCAAAAATTTAATTTTATTACTTATGATTTTCACATAATTTAAGCTTAACGATAATCCTAATATCCACAATTCAAAATTGCTATATTAGGAATTTTTATATTTGAATTACCCCACTTTGTTCCGAATTTTTCCGGATTGAACATCAAATATCGTAAATGATTGTCGATATTAGTAATAGAAAATAAAAAATTTTATTCCCCTCACCAAAAATGTCAAATGCAAAATTAATAGCCATCGAAATGATTGTCGGTACGGTATTCATGTGATATGCTAATTTTAATATGAAGATCTTCATTTTCGAGATTTACACTATTTATCATATCATGAATGACGCTAATAAGGCAATAAAAGCATTATCACATTTTTCCACATTTTTTTTTTTTTCTTGATCTGTTTGCATGAAACATGAGGTAACGCGAGTAAGGATAAGTGATCTTCAGAACTATCAGTCTTTTTTTTTCTCATAATATAATAATTATATTATCGTTTAGCTTTTTAATTTTCATATTGATAATTAAAAAGTTTATAAAATAGTTTATATATAAAAGTTTATTATTTTGTCATATACTAATTATCGTATACTTCGTATTTTGCATGAAAATAAATGGATTCGTTATTCAATATGAACCTATATGGCTAAATGATAATCATATATTACGAATTTTTTGGTAAATTATATTTAACATATGAATAATATTAATATTGCAATGCCTCCCTTTTTTTGAAACACTAAAGAAAAATTTATTTTTTTCTAAAGTAGTTCCGAAATAATCTTTTATTATTTACAAAACGATGAATAAATTTTTTTTTTTTTTAAAAAAAAAGAAAGAAATTAGAAAGAATAATTTAAGAGTTATAAGAGCGTAAAATATTTCATTAATTTCGTAGTACGGTAACGATAAAGATTTTTTTTTATCAATAAAAAAAGCTTTTTAAGATATAAAAAAGTAATGGGTTCCCTTTTATTTTATTAATTTTAGGTTTATTTTACTTTATTTTATTTTATTTATTTTATTTTATTTCCTTATTAAAAAAAATATATATATATTTTGGACTTTATTTTTGTATAGTCAATAAAAAAAATGAATTTCTTCTGTATTACATATTCAAGGACTCATTAGAATAGCAAAAAAAAAAAAATTTTTTTTTTTTCTTACTGCAATTTACGTTTAAATATTCGTATAAATAATTTGAATGTAGGCAAATATCGTTAATCTTCAACTTATAAATATAAACACAATGAATAATTAATATTTTTCGTATATTTTGACTTTTTTTTTTTAAAAAAAAAAGAAAGAGTATGATATGTAGGAATGGCTAGTCAAGACTAGGACAAACTGGATCAGCAGAACATCTAAATTATCATGAATCAGTCCAAGGATTTAATACTGGGCTAGTTTGTTAGTTTATAAAAATAAATGTTTCAACATTTATTTTTATGTATGTGATTCAAAAAAGGAATGAAAAAAATAGTTATTATCAAATGTTAACATTAAAAAAAAACAATACAATCGGAAAATTTGATAACTTCCACGAAACTCATTTTGCAGAAGTTTGTTTGGTTCCTAAAAAGTTTTACGATAAATAATTCCAAAATTAAAATATAATCGGATAACCACGATTCACGAAACTCGCCTTTATTCAAGAATATGAGCTGTTCCTAATAAGAAGAGATAAAAAAATATTATCACTACTTTTATATAATACATCTTTATCTAAGGGCGCAGCCCGCGCAGGGGGATCAGCGTACCCAGTCCAGATCAGCTGATCTCAGGTCCCGGATCAGTACAGACAAATCAAATCATAGAAAATCTTATATAAAGATTCTTTTCCATAAATAATTCTAATTTTTTTTTAAATTACTAAAATATCGGATATTGGACTCGAAGAATTATAAAGGACAGCGGGGACAGCGGATGAAGTCCTTAGGTCCAGATATTAGGATGAACTAACGAACATAATGAATTTTATTGATATAATAAACTTTTGTCAAAAAGTTAACCGCAATCTGCATACGGTACATAATTTTGTCGCACAAAAGTTATGAAAGTTACTTTTGATGGAACTTTTTTACTTTATTGAAAAATTTACCTTTGTTCTTTTCCATGACGCAATGTATGAAATGATCAACATTTGGCACTCTAAATTTGGAAGCTTTATTCCTTTTTTATCCTTATTGACAAGTAATACAAATAACGTCAATGAATTTTTTAATTTTAAAAACTTTTTTAAAAAAAAAATCAATGAACAAAGGAAATAACACTCAAATTCCACTGGAACCTGAATTTAGTAAATTAAATATTTCTGATAAAGCTTCTGATAAAGATTCTAATTCAGAAAACATCAATCATGGAAATTGTTCTTATTGTAGTATACCATTTACCAATGAATTATGGTGTAAAGAATGTGATCCATTTAGGATGATTGAAGGTTGGACCAGCGGAAATAATGATATTGATAAATTTATTAAAGATGCAATTTATGATGAAAGAAATACCGAGAGTCATTATGTCAGCTTACTTGAATGGGTGTCATTTGATAGATTTGAAGACATAAAACAAATTGGTGAAGGTGGATTTGCAAAAGTATATTCTGCAACATGGATTGATGGTAAAGTAGAATATGTCAAACAAGATGATGAAAGTTGGAAAAAACGAGAACCTAAACCTATGAAAGTTGCTTTGAAAAAGTTAAATGGATCACAAGATATGTCAGCTGAGTATTTAAATGAGGTATGTTTAATTATTAATAAGATATATATACATATATATTAGTAATGACATATTAATTTACTTAATTTTAATGCAAATGAAAGCTTAAAATACATTGGAAATTTGCCAACTCAGAAAGTTTTTTATTACAATTTTATGGAATAACTAAAGATCCAGAAACTGAAGAATTTATGATGATTTTAGATGTTGCAAAGAATGGAAATTTGAGAAGTTTTCTGTCAAATAATTTCAATAAAATTTTATGGAAAGACAAGATTATTTGTTTATACTGGATTGTATATAACCTTATTAGATTACATGGTTTAGGTTATTCTCATAAAGATTTTCATATTGGAAATATATTACAAATTGATAATAATACATCTTACATATCAGATTTTGGATTATCAGGACCACCAAATAAACAAAAATCAGATGATAAAATATGTGGAGTATTACCATATATTGCCCCAGAAGTCTTGAATAAAGAACCATATACATCATCTTCAGATATTTACAGTTTTGGTGTAATTATGACTGAATTATCTTCTGGAAAACCACCTTTTTATAAAAGAAAACATGATATTAGCTTAGCATTAGAAATATGTAATGGACTTAGGCCAGAATTTGGAAAAGGAACTCCTGAAATTTATAAAAAACTAGCTTATAAATGTATGAATGCTAATTCATATCAAAGACCAACAGCTCAGGAATTATTAAGCATAATAAATTTTTGGTATGTTTCCATTTTAGGTGGTGAAACTGAAAAATATGGTTATAAAGGAAAAGAGGTCGAAGCAGCATTTGAAAAAGCTGATAAAGAAATACCAAATATTTCGACTTCGTATAAAAAAAATTCTGATGCAATATACACTAGTAGATTATTTACATTTAACAATTTAACAAAGCCTGTTAATTCATCTATTATTGCTTCATACCTAGATGATGATGAAAATAATGAAGGTACTATGTAAAATTTTTTTTTATTATTTAAAATAATAACTCTATAATTATTAATTTTATTGCCTTTATAGATAATCAAGATTCTCAATTGGTTGATTTAGAAGTTTCTAGCTCATTATTGTAATTGAAAGGTAAATGTTCTATATGTATTATATGAATTATTTTATTATTTTATTAATTTTATTTATTTTGTTCAAAATAACAGATGATATTAGTAATGAAAATAGCATTGTTAACTAAGTACTGTAATAACCAAACCTTGCATTATTGAATTTATGATATTTAAACTCTTTATTTATTATTACTTTTTTTGAATTAGGTATTGTTAATAATTTATATTTGTATGTTCGATAATTTTTACTATCTGACATGTATTATACTTTATATTATTGTAAAACAATAAATTGTATTATGACATCAATAAAATAAATTGCTAAACATTGATTTCAAAAAATATTCTCTTCTAATATAGTTTAATTTTTACTAACTTTTTTTTTTGTTGACCGGATTTTTGCTAAAGGAACTCATTATAGGCTCAACGCGGTAGTGCGTTATATCTAAGAATTATCTATTTTAAAAACAACAAAAAAATGACAATTAGCCAAATAAATTGCACGATGTATCAACTTCATTTAGATGATATTTATCATGCAATTGAATTAATAATATTATCAAATTTGTTCCGATATAATGTCACCATATGAAATCATCATAATATCGGTATATAAGGAAAAATCAAGAAATAAATGATATGGCAATCTGAGATTATACCGATATTTGATTATAATTTTATATAAAGATAATAATTTATGACAAAATCGGGATTGGCACAATACAAATATTTTCTAAAAATAATATTTATTTGATGAAATTTATTTTATTTTATTTATATTGATTAAGTTATCGCTTATTTGTGAAAGATCGAGTACTAAATTTATTAGTTAATAATTATAATAGTATTTATTAAAAAATTCAAACTTTTCTTTTTATAATGTTATCCTAACTTATTATTTTATATTATTTTTAATAATTTTTAAAAATTACTTATTACTTTGAATTCTTATTTAATATTTTCAAATTTTTTTATAAAACAGGAAATATGGACCTTTGCAGTAGCTTATTAAAGGTCATTATTAAAAAAATTATTGCAGTTTTAATTCTTTTAACTTTTATTTTCATAAAATTATAGTAAAAAATTAATAATGTGGTTTTACCATAATAAAGAGTGGATGTTAGAGACAAAATCCATTGATTTTGATTTAAATTTTCTTTTATCTTACTTTAGTTTGCTCATTTAGTATATTGCTTTTCATACTAAAAATAGTTTGCATCAGAACTAAATCTCTTAATATTTACAGTGTTATTTTGGATTTAAACATTTGCGATAATTTTCTGTTTTAAAATCTTATATTAAAATGCAAAATCAGGAATTAATAGCTCTGAATATCTTTTTCACGTAATAGATTATTGCGAAAAAATGAAGGTTTATATATTATCTATTTTTTATCAATGGCTTCTAGGGTCACGTTAATTTATCATTATTTGTTTTATGGAGGTTTATTTCTTAATTTCTAAATGTTTATTCCATATTATTAACACTAAAATACTTTATTACAATATTATTGTCATTATTTAAAAGTTGGCAATCCGGGTAAACATTTATTTTCATTTACTTTATTTCACCGTCATTCATTAAACATAATAGATAACTTCAAATTTATTAAATTTATGATTGCCAATCCACCACTCAAAATGTTTGTTATGGTCGACAAAATTTCTATCTTAATAATCTGAAAATAAATAACCTTCTATATGATGTAGGAATATATATTCATAAGTTCCATAATCTTAATTTCATTAAGTTATAATTTAACATTGAATACGCAATTATTTCAAATTTAAAAATGATTTTTGCAAGTTCATAAGTTGATAATCTTAATTCAAAAAATATTCTATATGTTTTTGAATTACTTTTTTTTCGAAAATTTATTAATATATATTAAAAGGGTAAAAATACACTTGATATTGAGGTCTTTAGCCAATACCTTTATTAACAAAAAAACAGGTACGGGAATTTGCTAATTTTTTGACTAATTGACGAATTTTAGGAATTATTTGCAGAATTTTTGCAATATGAAATTAGTTACATTAAATGTCTGGATGATTGTATTAACCTCAATGTTTTTTTCAATAGAAATTTCAAGTGATTTGATTAGAAATTGACGAACTTAGTTTATGTAATTCGGCATCGATCATTCGCGATGGACCCACTATTAATTATAAAATCGTCATTATTAACTTTGTTAAACGCATGATGGAGAAGACAACTAATTAAATATTTCGAGTCTAATAATAGTTTGAAAGCACTCATGAGGAAATTTAAATTCCGTGGCTACAAGTATAAATGGATAAAACAAAAAGAAGCGGCTCCAGTAAGTTTTTAAAATGAATTAAACCAAATAAGAATAAATACGATGAATCACTACTAACTGCAACCGAATGAGAATAAAAAATAAACTGAAGGAAGGTTAAGGCTCATACGTCTTCACCAGATGATGATCAGGACGCCTAAACGTAGGTTTACGGAATATCTGTTAGTATAGATGACCACGATGAGTAGAAGTAAATAAATTTATTTTTGGTCTTTTAAAATATTGCGTGCTTCTAATTTTTGTATATATTTAACCGATTATCACCATCATGATATTACTTTATTTTTTTTTTCCCACGAACAAAACATCAAGTAAGAAATTTATTTTGAAAGAAAAAATAAAAGCTTTATTGTTGATATAAAAAAGAAAAAAAAAACAAGATAATGAAATACCTAAACTACTTTATATTTATATAAATACTAAATATTATTTAATTTTTACATAGATTTAGCTTTTATTTTTTATCCGAATTTTTATCATCATCAATAACAAACCAACCAATAATTGGTGAAACAACCACTTCATTAGAATTTTCCAGAGTTTTTTGTTGTGCACCTAAAAATCCGGAAACAAATTTTAAGGAAAATCCAGTATCAGTCGTAAATGGAACTTCAACTCTTCCATTAGGAATATCACTTGGTTCAATTGAATTATTTTCTAAAATTTTTCCATTTTTTTTATAAGGAAAAAATGCCGTCATCCATCCATCAATTTCAAAATCACCACCAGATCCAAAATATCTTAAAGAAATTATTTTTGCCCAAAATTCCTCATCAATTTCACCTTTATAAGTTTCTACAAATTTCCAAATAACAGGATCTAATTTATCTAACCAAAAATCCATATCTAGATCTAATTGACGTAATTTAATAACTTTTTCTTGTAATTTTACCCAATCTTCTAAAGTACCTTCAAGAGTAATTTTAGGGATTCCACAATCAAAATACATTTTATAACTAAAATAAGCTTTAACGGCATCTAAAAGGACGATACGACTGGCAGTGAGAGAATTATTTGTTGTTGTAGAAAAGTTACATTCTAAAAGTGATTTTATATCGATTTTCTCTACAGCTTCATCAGTTGCTACAACTAACCTATTTATCGCTTCAAGCCAATTTCCTTTAATACATGAATTTTCATGATACAAAATATCATAAACACAAATACCTATTTCTTTTTTACCTTCATGATTAACGAAACGATAACGGAACTTTTCTGCATTATGATTAATATGTTGACTAACTCCTTGAGCGATAGTTAACCAAATATCATCAGGTTTCAAGACTAAGTGTTGATGTTTGTTATAAGCATGAAAAATTGCAGCGGCCAATCCATGAAAAGTAGCTGTACTTTTAAGTACTGACTGTTCATTTGAGGGAAGGTTATCATAATCAATTGAAGTTGCATGAACAGTCGTATTACGACAAATTTGTGAAATTTTATCTTTTATTAAAACATGCTGTTCAAGTTTATTCTCAAGATTAACTTGTTTTGTGAGAATTTGCGTACTCATTTTTTTTTTATGTTAAAGAGAAAAAAAGAAAAAGTAGCGGTAGTTTCCTATTAATATTTAAAATAGAATTTTACGCCCATCATGATCGCCAGACTGTGCACGAATTTTATTGGATTGTCAATGGCAAGACTCAGGTTTTAATTATTGCCATTTTCAAAATGGTTTGAAATTGATGTCGATCACGTAAGATGGTGACAAAAAAAAACACGAGAAAATATGTAATATCACAGAATACGCTAAAAATATTATAAGAGTTGGTAAAATATCGCGTGATTGCTAATCATTTGGTTTAAAAAAAAAGTGCTCTATGGTCCTGTGCTACATTACATACATTACATAGTGTGTTTTTTGAAGCTTTTTTTTTTGGTGTTAATTCGTCACTGCCTTACGTAATCAATATCAATTTCAACCATTTTGAAAGCGGCAATAATACTATTTAAGATATTATTATGACTTGTATGTGAAAGTTCATTTGCGACGATTTACATGATGTATTTTTATAATCTACATACATATTTTACATATTTGGCATTGGTTAAGGACCCGAACAATATATAAATAGGTAACAAGAGATCGGCACTCATTTACTATTAGCTAGAATTACGTAATGCCGGATGGAATTATCCAAAAAAGGAAGGATATACAATGTATTGATCGGGTCCTATTGGTTATGCAATGATAGCGTATTATATATAATTTATACAATGCCATTTATTTTAATGAACATTGACATATTATTATTAATTTTACATCTATAATTCATTGAACAATTTTTTAGCTATAATTTTTAAATGAATTGATTATAAAATTTCTAATAGCTCTTACTATTATTTGCAATATTTCTTTTAAGAATGAAAGTGTCTGTGTTATCATTTCACGAATATAAAAAACCCCACCTGGTATGAGAATTCTCCTGATAAAACTAATGACGATATCATTTTTTCTAACATATTTTGTTAAAACGTTAATGGCGCAACAATGATCAACATGTATTTGTTATAATCATAATATTATTCTTCCGTTGATTAAAACAATAAGGGTAATGCAAATAAGCGCAAATTTTTGGCGGATTGATTGTTCGTGGTTAACGTCTTATATTTGTTTTTCTTAGTTAGGTTAGCCTAGCTTATTTTCTTTCTATATAATACCTACCACCTGTATTTGTCGTTATTATTAAAAATAAAAATAAAAATATAATAAACGTAAATAAACCAATTTACTTTCAACATAAAAAAAATTAAGATGGAAAAAGGAAATGAACTCAACTTCCAATAGACTCTCAAATTGATAAATTTAATACCTTTGATAGAGATTTGATTCTAATCCAGTAAACATCAACTATAAATTGTTCCTATTGTAATAAACGAAGAATTATAGTGCAAAGAATGTGATCCATTAATATTAGAATTAACTGTTTTGGGCGAAACTGCCGAACCTAGCGAAACTTCTAAAATCTGGAAAACTAAAATGCACATGCACGCCTTTTTAATTGGTAATTAAATTTATGTGTTTACCGTACTCGTGATTTTGTAAACTCCTCTTTTCCGATTGAAATTATTTCTTTATATAAGAAGCATTTGCAATTACAAAAATTTATAATAATTTTTTTGACAATAATTCAAGAAACTGAGTTCAATTACATATATTATCAATTATTTTATCCGCTTCAGCAGCTAGACCCTTTCACTTTCTTCCATGATAATTTCTTCTTCGCTATTCTCATTCTCATTCCTGTCCTCTAAGCTATCTTCAATTAAGTTTCCTAAAGTATTACTAACAAATTCTTCTAAATTCAAAACATTATCTACTTCTACTAATACTTCATCCTACCAATTACAATTTCCTCCACACCATCATAGTAATTTGGTATCAATTCGATAAGATCATACAGCGGATAGCTGCAGGATCGACTGATTCAGGACCAATTTATCCTAGATTTCAAAATAAGAACACCTGCTGGTCCTGGTTTTGCGGACCAGGTCTCTTAGGTCTATGAAGACTTCACAACCCTAATGAGATACATAATGAAATTTATTTATTAACTGCCGATCTCCGCAATGTAATTTTGTCGCACAAAAGTTTAAAGTTTTTTGTGTATTTACTGCTAAAGTAGAATAATTGATATACTGAACAAAAACTTTAAATATATGAGCACTTTCATTATCAAAACTACCTAGCATGATGGAAATTACTTTTGATGAAACTTTTAACTTTGAGAAATTTACCCTAATGACACAGAAGTATGAAATGATCAACATTGTGGCACTCTAAATTTGGAAGCTTAATTCCTATTATATCCTTATTGACTATATCATAAAGTAATACAAATAACGCCAATAAATTTTTTTTTTCAAAACTTAAAAAAAAAATCAATGATGAACGAAACTCAAGTTCCAATGGAAACTGAATTTAATAAATTAAATATTTCTGATAAAGATCCTGATAAAGATTCAAATTTAGAAAACATCAATCATGGAAATTGTTCTTATTGTAGTAAACCATTTACCAATGAATTATGGTGTAAAGAATGTGATCCATTTAGGATGATTGAAGGTTGGACCAGCGGAAATAATGATATTGATAAATTTATTAAAGATGCAATTTATGATGAAAGAAATACCGAGAGTCATTATGTCAGCTTACTTGAATGGGTGTCATTTGATAGATTTGAAGACATAAAACAAATTGGTGAAGGTGGATTTGCAAAAGTATATTCTGCAACATGGATTGATGGTAAAGTAGAATATGTCAAACAAGATGATGAAAGTTGGAAAAAACGAGAACCTAAACCTATGAAAGTTGCTTTGAAAAAGTTAAATGGATCACAAGATATGTCAGCTGAGTATTTAAATGAGGTATGTTTAATTATTAATAAGATATATATACATATATATTAGTAATGACATATTAATTTACTTAATTTTAATGCAAATGAAAGCTTAAAATACATTGGAAATTTGCCAACTCAGAAAGTTTTTTATTACAATTTTATGGAATAACTAAAGATCCAGAAACTGAAGAATTTATGATGATTTTAGATGTTGCAAATGAAGGAAATTTGAGAAGTTTTCTTTCAAATAATTTCAATAAAACTTTATGGAAAGACAAAATTGATTGTTTATTTTGGATTACATATAACCTTGATACATTACATAATTTAGGATATTCTCATAAAGACTTTCATAGTGGAAATATATTACTTGATGAATATAAATCTTACATATCAGATTTTGGATTATCAGGACCATCAAATAAACAAAAATCAGATGATAAAATATGTGGAGTATTACCATATATTGCCCC
>JADRCO010000912.1:0-24756 GCA_021464525.1 Rhizophagus sp. LPA8_4_AMF
TATGTCAAACGTCACCTTGACGCATGTCCTATGACGTATGACGTAACGACGTAACCCCAAGCAGAGGATAAGTTTGCACCCTTAGTATATACAGTATTACCTGTTCATGCTTATGATAATATTATGTGAAAAAAAAATAGTATTATTCATTAATATAAAATGATACGATATCTCTTGTTAGTCTTGTATCATTCATACAGTACATTGGATTATAGGAATTGCTTGATATACAATAGGTTGTCAATAAAAATTTTTGAGTGTAAGTAACAAATAGGAATTTTATTAGGCGCAGTAATGAATATACAGTAAATCGCTTGTACTTAAGTCTTCTCTTTATCATCACATCAAACACGTCACTCGTATTTGTAAAATTTCAAAATGAAACAATGAAACTTAAGTTAATTCGTATTAGTTATTTACTGATCTAGTAGTATATATATAATTATCAGTTATCGATTATTACATTCCACAAATCACGAATTCTGCATCTTTATGACCGTACGTGTGTGGATATCAATTGACTTTTTAATTATTTTGATCAGATATTTAATCCAGGCTTCTTTCTAATCTTTTATTCTGATATTATTATTTTCAGATCGAAAAAAGCGAAATGAAACTTGCTTTAAGCAATTTTAAGTATAAATATAAAAATCAAAATTCAATTGATTACAAAAATATTGTATCTTTTAAAACGATTTTAAAAAATAACAAGTAATACGCAAAATATTTTTTTTTTTGTATGATGCTAATAGTACATCTGTTTCTAAAGATTCACAATCTATTTCAGATTTAGATGATGTAATTACAAATTTCTATATGTACTGTACATTAATGAATCTTCTAAAGCAATTTGAATTGGACCTTCCCATTATGCGCATTGACCATCGGCTTCCGCTTAAGTTACACCATTGGCACATTAACCTTATCAATTTAGTATCTTTTTTGATCCATGTAACAGCAGATTCACCGCATAAGATATCACATTCCAATTGATGCCAGTATTGTATAATGCTTATTTATGTCATGCATTGGCGTGATAATTAGATCTAGTGAATCTATATTTGCTTCAGTTTGGCTTGTTCCTACAGTATTTATGCTTTTTGTACTTCAAGCCGATGGATCTTCTTTGCTTTGATCATCACTAGCATAAAATGGATAAACTATCAGATCTGTTTCCCAAACCAAATTTACTTTATTCGAATAATTTTTGAGTTTAGTTCAGACTAGTAAAATTTAACTATTTAATTAATCATTTATGGACTCTATTAAAGTAATATATCACGTTTTGAACATTCTAACGATCCTGTTTCCCTGGTTATAACAATAATTTATTTATAACTTCATAATAATTAGGGTATTGCTAAACGTCACCTGGGCGATCATCGCCTGGATTTTTTTTTCGAATATGTCACATGAGTTATAATATAAATATGGGGTTTAAAATTTGAACGCCATCTTTTTGATCACATGATTATCACTGGAAAAAAATTTTTTTTAAGTTCTTGTACGATACTTATGATTTAACAAATTTTTTTTTACAAAAAAATTTATGTAGCTACGCATTTTTATTAAAATAATTTATTAATTTAATTTAATTTTTTAACGAGAAATAACATAAAGAAACCTAATAATGAAAATAAAAAAATAGAAACAACATTAAAAAAGAGAAATGAAACAAAAGTGTAATATGAGGGCAAAAATATTAACAAAAGAAACAAAGGTGTGAATGGAAAAGAACAAAAGGAAAACAAAAAGAAGCAAAAAGAAAGGAAGGGGAACGTAAAGAAGCAAAAAGAAAGGAGGGGGAACGTAAAGAAGCAAAAAGAAAGGAGGGGGAACGTAAAGAAATGAAAAGAAAGTAGGGGGAATGTAAAAAAGTGAAAAGAAGGAGATAGAACATAAATAAGTGAAAATAAAGGAAGGAAGAATGAGAAGAAGTGAAAAGAAAGGAGGGGAAATGAAAAGAAGCGGAGAACGAAAAAAATGAAGGGACATAACAAAATGAAAAGAAGAGGCAAAAAGGAAGGGGGAGGGACGTACAGAAAGGAGGGGGAAATGAAGAGAAATGAAAATAATGAAAAGAAAAGAAAAAAAAAATGAAAATGATGAAGGGAATATGAAGAGAAACAAAAATAATAAAGAAGGGAAATGAAAAAAAAAAAAATAATGAAGGGGAAAACAAAAAATGAAAAGAACAGAATTAAGGTGTAATGTTACACATTTCCAAAAAAGGAAATTTTCATTAATTCCGGTAGAAATTACAAAAATTTTTTTATAAGACCGCAGTCCAGACCAGGACCGATCGGTCCCGGTCCTCGGTCCGGTCCCAGACTGTGGACCGATGAAGACCAGACCAAGACGGACCGGACCGGACCATTAACATCCCTAACTACAAATACATCTAATTATGATCAAATTCCCCCTGAAATTTCCAATTCTTCATCTTCACCACAAAAAATTGGTTCTTCATTGACTTTGTCTACAGCTCTTAATTTACCTTATCAAATCAATAAAATCCAAATATTTTACCATATACTCAATTTCCTTATTATAATGATTCACCATCAATTTTCTCCTAATCCACAACAAATTCCACTTAACAATACATCAAATAACCCTAATTTATTACAGTCTGGTACATCTTTAAACGTTCCAAATCCCATAGTTATTGAAGAGGTTTCATCAGAACAAATCAAAGATCCCATCTCAAAAAACAAGAAAACGTCTTACATCAAAAAAAAAAAATTAAATCCACCTAAACCAAAACAGTAGTGATACAAAACTTAATCCCGATTCAGCACAGGGAGTTATGGTTTGTCAATACCAAGTTTATTAGAAAACTCAAAAACGGATGAATCTAGTGATTCTGATAATAACATGACTGATAAAGATTAATACTTCGTATAAGTTTATCCAATATTACAACATATTTACTATACTGATCTTTTTTTTATTAATTTCTTTATTTAGTTTAGCTATTCTTTTTTATGGTAGTAATAAGAATGTTATTAATAAAAATCAATTTTTTTTTTTTAAAAAAAAAATATAAAAACGTAAATAAAATAAATCAAGCTAAAATTGATAAACAATAAAACTTATGATATAGATTATAAAACGTACATATCAAAATCATCCAATAAAATACATAAAACGTAAAAAAACTTGATACAAAAACGAGTGTTTAGAACAATATTATGCAAATATATTATAGAAAATTATTAAATAAATTAATTTGTATTAATTTATAGAAATATTGCTACAATAAAAATTATCACATGTAGATCATTTCCGAAATCCTTTTATGTTAAACAAAACATCAAAATCATCCAATAAAAAATATAAGAAAACATAAAAAAAAAAAAACTGTTTAGAACAATATTTTGCAAATATGTTATAATAAAGTAAACTATTAATAAATTTACTAAATTTGTTTAAATATTAAAAAATTAGCATTACGCTAACTAATTATAATTGTTAAACAATTTAAACAATTTTACTTAATTACGTTAAACTAATGCAACTAATATCAGCACGTAAATATTTTTCTTTGTTGGAAATCTAATTATTTGTTTATTATGATCTTTTTTTTCATCATTTTAACTCCTATTAGGTTAAAATGAGAAATAAATTTCGTTTTTAAAGATATTCATTTTTTTCAATTGAAATTTACTTATATTGTTTTTTTTTTTAAATTATAATTATTAATGAATTATCTATTATGATTGTGTTTATTAATTAATTTTTTATTAATTAATAAATTTTATTTTTGATGGGAAAATCTACTTTGATTTTATCATTAAAAGGAAAAATACTTAAATCAAAAGTGATAAGTGAATTTTTCAAGTTATCATCATTTTTACGAAAGAGATAAAACTTAGATCAAAAATAGTAAGTGATTTCCAGAATTTTCAAAAAGAACATTTTTACGAAATGAGAAAATTTTATATCAAAAATGGAAAGTTATTTCCATTTCCACATACTATCTAACATATAAAATTATCTTAGATTAATTGTAAAAACTAATTTATAAAAATACCAATTTTTACGCATTTCAAGATATGATTTGTCAAAGTTTAATGCATTTCAGGATATGATCATCAATTTTAGTACACAAAAACTTCTCGAATAATTTGTTTGTTTTAAAATTGGATGTAACCGTGCAACGAGTGCAACGTGCAGCAATAACAAATAACCAGATATACAAAATTCCAGTGAATGATTTTAAAAAAAAATTAATAATTATACGTGTATTTCTTTTTTTTCCAACCTAATTTTCTTTTTTTTTTTTTTTTTGCTCAACAATGGATAAAGTGGATTTTTTTGTCTTATTTGATGGTCAATTTCATATATTCAAAAAAGTTGAACAATTATATTCGGTATTTATCTCTCTGCAAAAAAAAAAAATATATAACTATTTAATAATTAACATAACTAACTTTTTAATATTTGGCATTAGTATTCCTCATTCTTAAATGTACCTGAAGTAGACAGTTTTATTTATTCAGAAAACGTCAATCTAATTATACAAAACCGATAGCAACATCTTTTATCACAGTTCTCAATGATGCGTTAAAATGCTTGGCAGAATATGCGAGCAATATACCTTCAACAATTCTTGATATGTTGCAATTTATTTTTAATATGGATTGTCGCGAATTTGATCTAAATGGCAATCCTAAGATTTTATTTCGTGCGCATACCAAGGACAAAATAGATCAAAATTGGATTAATGAACTTATTAATATGCTCGGCAATTTAATCGAGTACAGACAGAAGGTGATATCACCGGTATGATAAACAAATTCTGAGTTATCATTCTATCAATTAATTTCAAATTGTTTCTTTTTAAGAGTCATGCTTCTAAATATTGGCCGATCGCAGTGGCTTTATTGGCTTTTTTTTGTACTTTTTACTATTTGGAAAAACGAATATAATCCTTTGACTAATGACCAAATAGATAGGTTTGAGACATATCTTGGACAATTAGGTGAAATTTTGAATAAAATCTGCAGAAATTTGGAGGAAAATCAAACAGAAGATTTTATTGGTAAAAAAAAAAAAAAAAAATTTCTTTGATTTTACAATAAAATAAAAATGTTTGTTTAAACGAGATTAACATTATAAATTAGCTAACTTAGGGATTCTCCAAGGTCACTTAGAAAATAAATTTGTACCATTTTTGAAAGAAATAAATGATTTATTAGAAGTCCAATTAGAAGAATTAAATAATAAAAAAGATATTGAAATGTATAAAGCTGCCGGAGGTGCAATAGGGTAGGTTGATCGATATATTTGATTTTTTTTATATGTATTCAAAATTGATTTTGCCGATTTCTAAAAATTTCTTTTCTCCAGCTTTTTATCTTTCATTATTGCAATGGTAACATTAAATTTGAATAATTTGAAGGTATGTATAATAACGACCTGACAAATGAAATTTGAATAATTTCATTTAAACAAACAAACAATTTTATATTTCAGAAAATTGCTAGTGTTGTTTTTATTGGAATATTTGGTGGTATAACGGCACATCAAGTTTCCAAAATACGAAAACTTCAGAAAATTATTGGTGAACATAATGAAGTTAAAACTACTATCAAAGATTCACAAGAATTCTTGAAAGTGGTACAAAAGTATGTAAATTATGATGAGTTGCCCGTCTCAGAAGTTCCATTCCTTCTTCACCAATTTACAATCTTTCATGGTGAAGTCGCAGGATTTCAAACGAAAATCGCAAAACTTAAAAAATAATATTTATTTATTATGTATAGTATTTCGATTTGATTTACTTATTTTTTTTTTAACAGTTTTTTCATCATTTTATTGTGATATTTTTGTTTTATTTTTTTTTTTTATTTTATTTTATTTTTTATATTATTTAAACTTTTATTTTATTATGAAATATTTACTTTATATCTATAACGAATATGAATATAAGAATTGTATAAATAAACAAATTTTAACGAGATAATTTCTCGTGATAAAAATCGATAAAATAATCGTTTTAATCGTCACAATGACTCGCGATCCGCATGATCAGGGTCACATGTCACTAGCGATCACTTTTTTAAAAAATAAATTTTTTTCCTATCAACTCTCTAATTTATTTATTTTATTTCAATAAACAAAGAAACAAAGGATCAGTAGTTTTTAGCTAACGAAATAATAAAAAGCGTAAAGATTAGAGTTAAATAAGCTCAAGATGAACTTATATACACAAAAGTTGGTTATATAATTACTCGGCGTGATTCGACGGAGTGATATTTCAATTATCGATTTTAATGCGTTTCCTATTTTTTAGTTAAAAAAATTATTTATTATAAATAAGCAATTTAATAAATAATATAAATTCACTTACAACTATTTTGGGTTTCAATTTTTAATTCTTCAATATTACGCTTTCTTGAAGAGTTTACAATTGAGATCGGCTTGCTTAATGACTTAATAGTATAAATTGCGTTTGATTGTTGATTATTCAATGAAGATTCTTGAATGTTTGATGAAGATAACCTAAATTTTTTTAAAAAAAATTTAATGAGTCCAACTTTATGTATTTTTTATTTAATAAATTTACATTACCTTTGTGTATTTATATCTATATCAAAATCATTTTCTTTTGTAATATATTCTAAATAAAGCAAAAGGATATACAATTAGTTATTCAAATTACTATTATATTATGGACTGCCATTGAAAATAATTAAATAAAAATGTTTTGATTTTTTAGGTAATACAACGTAACAGTACCTTGTTTCATACTATGTATTATTGTAGATAAATTTGTAGTTAAAGATTTCGATATCAAAGAACTTAATGCTCTACTTGTAAAAATTGCTTTTGTGTGAGATTTTTGACTAAATTTAGGACCAAGTTTCTTTGACTCTATTAATTCCAATCTTTTTTTTTCGGCTTGTTTAAATTTTTTCATAAATGTTTTAATCTGAAACCTAGTTAAAAGGTCTTTATAAATAATATTCCATTCACCAATAGTATTCCAAAATTCATAAATAGTAGGTCTTTTTGAAGGATCAGAATTCCAACATTGTTTCATTAAATTAGCAAAACATTTAGGAGTATCATTTGTAATTTCAGGTCGTTTTCCATCAATAATTTCATAAATAAGATTAATGCTATGTTCAACATTAGCAAAAGGTTTACAACCTGTTGTAAGTTCCCACATAATCATACCCAAACTGTATATATCTGATTCTTTTGAAAATTTACCACCTTTAAATATTTCTGGTGCGATATAAGGTATTACTCCATATATTTCATTATTAAATAATGTATCATTTGCAGGTTGTGATAACCCTAAATCTCCAATTTTCCAAAACGGGATTTCCAACACCAATAGTAGTATATTTCCACTATGAAAATCTCGATGTATAAAGTTATTTTCATGAATATCTTTAAGACTATAGTAAGGAATAGTAATTAACGAACTTAAACATAAATAAATAATAATAAATTAATATTGAAAGCATTAAATACCCTTTTGAAATCTCAAATAAAATACGTATTTTGTTGTACCATGTAATATTAATGAAGTTCTTTCGTAAATAGTCATGTAAATTTCCACCATTTGCATACGTCATTATTATCATATAATCTTTTGTTACAGGATCTTGTGTAATGCCACGACAATCAATAACGGACGAGTTTGAAGTATGATATAGTGATTTTAACTGAAATATGAATTAAATAATTAGAAAACATTAAATCAAGTTAAATTTACGTTTAACATTTATTTACCTCATTTAAAAAATATTTGCTAATATTTTGTGAATTGGGAAATCTTTTTACGGCAACGGTTTCACTATGACAAGTTGCTTTATAAACGATACCAAATCCTCCTTCTGCTATTTTTTCTAAATTTTTAATTTGAGAATATGGAACCCATCTCACTCTTTCTTTTCTAATAAATTCATAAATATTTAAAGGATAGGAAATTTTACTAGACTTATCCAAATAATTAAAAAATACATTAATGCTTTCACTAATATTTGTAATATCAATAGTAATAAATGATATTCTTTTACACTTCCTACATTGAGATTGATCTGTACTTTTAAAAATGAGATTTGTCGTTAAACAATATCTACATCCAATATAAGTTATATGACAATATAAACACAATTTTTGACAATCGGTTAAATATTTTAATTCTTGATAACAAACTCTACATTTATCATAACTATCCCACCACGGTAAATGAATGATAGAAATATTCGACATATTCTGAGATAGTTTTATAGTCAAATTTGATTCTACCTGTTCATAAGAAAATAGATAACAATCTGAACATACATAGATTAATATTGAATTTGTCTGTTTAATCAATTTTCCACATAAGTTACAATATGTTTTTTTATAAAGATTGAATAATATATCATTTGGAACTATTTGTCTAAAATATAAAACTTCAGAGCAATATTCACACCATTCTTGAATGTTTTTCGTACTAATTACTTCATGTTTAATACATGTATTAGATTTATTTGTATTTATACATACATCCAAGTATGTATTATTATCCATTGTACATTTAATATATTGAAGAAAACAATTTTTACAATATTTTTGTTTGAATTTAAGCGTCTCAGAATACTTATTTTCACAATAATTACATTTTTCCTCGTTATTCTTAAAAGGAATAAAAAAAGCTGGTACAGGGCTAGATTTTAATCTTGGTGTTGGATCGAATGAATCATTATTTTTATCATTTATAAGTTTCATATTGTTTTATTTTTAAGATCGAAACTTTCAATTGTAACGGTATATTTATAGTTTGTTATTTCGAATAAAAAGAAATTCTATGGAACTTTTTAATGAAAACTAGTTTAGAAAATTCTCAAAGAATTTGATTTAGAATGTGACACGAAATATTATGAAAGAATAAAGGAAATTTGTAACAAATTTAGAACTTTCTTATAGAAAATCGCTGTGTATATTACTTGTGTAACAAATTTTTATTTGGTAAGATCCCATCCAAAAAAGTAATAATATCTTATCTCATTGTATAAATTGACTTTTTTGGTAGCATAGGGCGGTAGTATACAAAAAAGATCGGCACAAAAGGCATAATGTAAAGCTTTCCTTTTTTAGATAATTCTAGGTAGAAGCTATTCCCTTTTTTGGATATTGACCAAAATTATCATAATTAGATTTTAGAAATTTTCGAAAATGCGATTTTCAAAAATTATGACACTTTAGTTCAAGTGGAACATCATACATACATATTAAACTTTATAAAAATAATTTAGATCGGCAAAATATTATCACTATTGCTAAAAAAATTTCATAAATAAATCCAAATGTTAAATGTTTAAATAGACAAATATAATAATTTATTTAGCTAAGCTGGTTTTAAATAATTTATACACTGATATTTATAAAAAAAATATCATTCAAGGTTTTGATTAAAAATATTTAAAAGAAAATAACGTGAAGTTATTGCCTAATCTTATAAAAAGAATAAAGAATCAAAAATAGATAATTGTAAAAATAAATAGACTTGAATGATTAATAATAAAAAAGTGGAAATATTTTACTTCTTTATAAGACAATTGAACTTACTAAATCTTGATTATATAATTTATTTAATTTCCTTTATCTCAGTTCAAATAATGTAATCCAAAATTATCATTGAATCAATGACTTTCTTTCTGCTGCTTTATTATAATATTCAAATGATTTAATCACATTTATTTCAATTCCTACACCATATCGATAACAATGTCCAAGTTTATACATTGAATCAAGATCACCTTTTTCAGCTGCTTCTTTATATAATTCAAATGCTCTACTTTTATTTTGTTCAGTTCCTGTCCCATAATAATAACAACATCCAAGATTAAAAATTGAGTCAATGTGACCTTTTTTTGCAGCTTTATTATATGATTCAAATGCTTTGATTTCATTTTTATCAGTTCCTATTCCATTCCCATAACAAATTCCAAGATTAAAAATTGAACTAGTGTGGCCTTTATCAGCTGCTTTCTTATATGATTCAAATGCTTTAAATTCATTTTTATCAGTTCCTATTCCATTCCCATAACAAATTCCAAGATTAAAAATTGAACTAGCATGACCTTTTTCAGCTGCTTTCTTATATGATTCAAATGCTTTAATTTCATTTTTATCAGTTCCTATTCCATTCTCGTAACAAATTCCAAGATTAAAAATTGAACTAGTGTGACCTTTTTCAGCTGCTTTCTTATATGATTCAAATGCTTTAATTTCATTTCTTTCAGTTCCTATTCCTTGCACATAATAATATCCAAGATTAAAGATTGATTTAACATCACCTTTTTCAGCCGCTTCTTTATATAATTCAAATGCTTTGAATTTATTTTTTTCAGTTCCTATTCCATTATCATAACAGCATCCAAGATTAAAAATTGATTTTACATCACCTTTCTCAGCTGCCTCTTTATATAATTCAAATGCTTTGATTTTATTTTTTTCAGTTCCTGTTCCATTATCATAACAACATCCAAGATTATATATTGAATCTATATGACCTTTTCCAGCTGCATTTTTATACAATTCAAATACTTTGATTTCATTTTTTTCAATTCCTGTTCCATTATCATAGCAAATTCCAAGATTGTAAATTGAGTCTATGTGACCTTTTTCAGCAGCTTCTTTATATAATTCAAATGCTTTAGTTTCATTTTTTTCAGTTCCTATACCATGTTGATAACAATATCCAATATTAAAAATTGATTTAACATCACCTTTCTCAGCTGCCTCTTTATATAATTCAAAAGCTCTGTATTTATTTTTCTCAGTTCCTATTCCATTATCATAACAATATCCAAGATTAAAAATTGATCCAATGTGACCTTTTTCAGCAGCTTCTTTATATAATTCAAATGCTTTAATTTCATTTTTTTCAGTTCCTATTCCATTCTCATAACCACATCCAAGATTAAATACTAAGTCAATGTGACCTTTTACAGCAGCTTCTTTATATGATTCAAATGCTTTAGTTTCATTTGTTTCGGTTCCTATTCCATGTTGATAACAATATCCAATATTAAAAATTGATTTAACATCACCTTTCTCAGCTGTCTCTTTATATAATTCAAATGCTCTGTATTTATTTTTCTCAGTTCCTATTCCATTATCATAACAACATCCAAGATTAAAAATTGAGCCAATGTGACCTTTTTCAGCTGCCTTTTGATATAATTCAAATGCTTTAATTTCACTTTTTTCAGTTCCAATTCCGTTCTCATAATAAATTCCAAGATTAAATGTTGAGTCAATGTGACCTTTTTCAACTGCTTCTTTATATAATTCGAATGCTTTGATTTCATTTTTTTCAATTCCTATTCCATTCTCATAACAGTATCCAAGATTAAAAATTAAGTCTATGTAGCTTGTTTCAGCTGCTTCTTTATATAATTCAGAAACTTTGATTTCATTTTGTTCGGTTCCTGCTTCATATTCATAACAATATCCAAGATTATGTTTTAAACCAATATCAAATTTTTTTGCTGTTTCTTCATATATTTCAAATATTGTGATTTCATTTCTATAATCATAATATTCAAGATCGTCCATTGAATTAATATCACCATTGTTTTCAGTTTCTATTTCAGGTTGATAATAGTATTCAGCAGGAAGATATGTTATATAATTTAAAGATTTTGATCGATTCATTTGTATTTTTATTTCTTCTCCATTTGGTAACTTAAAGGATGGCCGAAGGCGTCTAAAAAATTGTATAACATTTGGGTTATCAACAAAAGAAAAATGAATTCCAGCTGAAGATAATGCTAAAGCTAGTAAAGACTCAAGAGATTTTTGTTCTTCTTCGCTCATAATTAGAGTATTTTGTTGTTTAGATTTTGAATATGTATTATTTGGCGCTTTTGAACATTTTTCAATATGGGTTTGCATTCGTTGAGGAACAGCACGTTTAAATTCTTTAAAACAGTATTTACATTGTATATTAGGGTGTGAGTCTTCACGTTTACCAATTATAGTAAAATTTTCCCAAATAGGACCTCTTTTTCTTACAATTTTTTCAATTCTGTTTCCTTCAATTATTGATGTAGCATTACTCTGTTGACTAGATTGTGATTTTGCATTAATAGGTGCTTTTGGGCATTTCTTGTCAAGATGTGCTTGCATTCGTCCAGGAACGGCTCGTTGAAAATCTTTTAAACAGTATATACATTGTACGTGAGGATGAGAGTCATCATGTTTACTTACACTATTAAAATGCTTCCAAACAGGACCCTTTTTTCTCTCTTTCCTTATCATTTATTATATTTTTAAATGATTAATTGTGTATACTAGTAGTAAAAAATAAAGAACAAAAAAAAAGGAATAATGAATGACAAATTGAAAAATTGATAAAAAATGATTCTCAATTTATACAGTTTAAAAAGTAATGGTAATTCTAAAATTACACAAGATTAAAAAGTACATCTAATTTTGGCTAGTTTAAAAGCAATCGATTAATTAACCTTTTTAATTAACGCATTGTTTTGTAATCAGATTAAACACGGCATGTTGGTCATACCTATTAAATATTGTGCACCAATATTTCACGTGAGTACTTTTATTTTAATGAAAGATCTTCAAAATAGATTAATAATCTTTACGCAGCTCTTATAATGAGATAATAACTTTGGAAAATTGTGATGTATAAATTTTCTGCGTTCTATCACGTGACAATCGGGACACTTTAACGTTTGCATATAAAAGAAAAAAAAATAAAATGATATTTTGGAAAATTTAATCAATTGACATTAATTGGTCTATTACTTTCTAACCAATCTCTATTCTATATATAAAATCGATTAACAAATTACAAGTTATAATTCAAAAAAATATCATTATTTGAATTCAATGTATCGTACTTAAAGACAATAATTGACATTAAATTTATTAACAAATGACTTCATTTGCTAGATTTTTCAAGTTTTTGAAAATTAAACAGGTAAAGAGCAAATTATTTTAATTTTTTACATTGTAGTTACGAAAGTTTGTCGCTAATGAAATTAGTGAACCATATTCCTATAAGATTATTATCGTAAATCAATTTTATCTACTTAAGATATAGAACAACTACAATCAATTACATTAATATTTTGGACAAAATATTGTGAGTGATTTCAAATTTTTTGATTATTACATTATATTATATTATTTGAAATAATTTTAACATTTTGGGTGGTTTAAATGGTTTTAGAAAGCCATATAAAGTTTTTCTGCAAATATTGGAATATTCAGAATTCAGAATTTATCAAGTTTGAACAAAACTAACTAACTATACATACTTTTTTTAATAATAGATATTTTACACTTCAAACAAGTTAAAAATAAAGTTAAACTTGTTCTAGAAATTAAGTGAGTTATTTATTAATAGGTATATTGTTACTTAAATTAAATTTAACTAGTTGAAATAGTTTTATTTTTAAAAAATTTTAAGCGTTTTTTGTAATAATATTAATAATACTTCACTTTCTCTTTATTTTTGCAGAAACTTCTATGAATATTATGATTTAATTTATAATTATGTAAAGAAAGGTTTAAGATGATTAAATATAAATAAAGTTTTAATAAATGATAATTTTTCGCGACGCAACAATTCTCCTTCGTCTATTATCACATGACCACTTTAATACTTGATTGGCTAATTTATATGTTTTGATCACATGACTAATAATCACAATCGGTATACGAATTTTATGCATGATCGACATTGCATACACCATTTTGAAAACGGCGATAATAATATTGTTTTAATTATGAAATTACATGATATTGTAGTAAAATTAAAATAAAATCGAATTTTTTCAACAAATCACACTTTTCTTATACTTTTATATATATATATATATTATAAATAAACTAATAAAATCGTAATTTTTCAATGAAATCACTTTTTTTTAATAAATTATAATAAAGTAGTAATTTTTTGATAAGATCGCACTTTTTTTGATAAAATAAACTTTTTTAATATATTGTAAATAAACTGTAATAAAATCAACAAAATCGCATGGCTTTTTCTTAATAAATTATAATAATATAGTAATTTTTCTGATAAGATTGGCTTTTTTTGATAATATAACACTTTTTTCATATATTGTAAATAAAATCGTAATTTTTTCAACAAAATCACACTTTCTCTTAATAAATTATAAATAATTTAGCAATTTTTTGATAAGATCGTACTGTAAATAAAAATGATAATTTTTATAATTTATTTAATAAGGCACATTTTTTTAGCAAAAAAAAACCCAACATATAAAAGTGATTCATTTACTTTTTTCCATTTATTCATAAAAAAAAACACTCTTTTAACAAAAAATTTACTTCAGAACCAACAAAATGGCACTTAGAAGGTATTAAAGAAAGGAGAAGAATATTTATTTTTTTAATTGGAACTTTAGTATACATTTATTAACGTTCTACTTTTTTTTATTTATTGTAGGACGCTTCAGAACTGGCAAAATGACTTGGAAGGTATTTGTTTTTTAAATTGGGAACATTAATAACATTACTAACATTCCATTTACTTTTTTTTATTATAAAACCTTCAATTTACTTCAAAACAGATGAAACAAACGCCTTGGTATTTAAAAAGAATAAGTTAGAGGGGGTATTTCTTTTTTAAATTGGAAAATATTAGTAAACATTACTAATGTCACATTTTCTATTTTTTTTATTATAGGACCTCAAAACGCTTTGGAAATGACAAAATGATTTGGAGCCAGTGTGGGTTTTTTAAAAAATTGGAAACATTATGACAATGATGCTGAATCAAATTGGTAAATTGAAGCTCATTTCAAAACTTTTTTTTATCTAATTTTTATGAAAAATTGACTATCATTCTGTTATTCTTTTTTCGTGCTGTCTCAGATTTTTGGTAAGTTTTATTTGAACTTTTTAATTTCCTTTTAATTTTAAAAACTTTCTAATAGTTCTTTTTATTCTTTCTATAGGTCCATTGCTCTAATTTGCATGGGTTGATAAATATCATTCTGAAACATCATTTTTAAAAAATATTAAGTCATACTACCCTTTAATTTTCAAATGTAATAAGTTTATTGAATGGATAAATTCAAAATAGCTTCAATTTTTTTCTTTAGAATATTTTTTTCATTTCTTTTTGTAAATATCAAGTTTGGACTTCTCAGATTGAAGAGAAAATATCCAGTATATCAAAACATCTGATATATCAAAAAAATCTTCTTATACCGGATTTTATATGAAATTATCTTATGATCTGGTGTATCGAGGTATGCAGCAGAAAAATAAAGCTATTTTTAAACTTTGATTGAAAGATTAAAATAAAAAAGGAATGGTAAAATTATATGTGATAAAATAATTACATTTAATTCTAATCAAAATAATTATTTTGGCTGAAACTAAGTATTTTTTAAATTACAATAATATAAAAGTATGCTTAAAAAAATACATTAATGCCAAATTTAAAAAATCTGATATATCAAAACTTTTTTGATATAACTGATATAGGATCAAATCCAACTTATAAATAATATTGTGACTTTACTAATAAAATCTGATATATTCCAATTGTTTTAATATGACAGATTTGAGAAAAATCTGAAATAACACCAAATCCAGTTTATCAAAGATCTGATTTATCATGATTGTCTGTGTATATACGTAGAATATATGATTTTTTTTAATTTGTAAAAGATCAATTTAATGCTTCAAAATTTTTTTTTTTTATTAATTTAATACTTTGAATTATTTTTTATTCAATTTAATGTTTTAAGTTTTTTTTTATTAATTTAACGCTTCAAAATACACTTTATTTACAGTGAATTTATTAATGCAACACTTTGAAATTTCTTTTTTATTTTAACACGAATTAATTCAAATCTAAATGAATCAGTATTGATTTATTAAAAAAAATTCAAATATTTTACCTAAATGTTTTTTTATTTAATTAAAGATCAAAGTTTTGTTATAAATTTTAATCAAATAAAAGATCCTCTGAATCCAAATCGGATCAAATATTTTGTAAAACCCTATAAAACAACAAATAAAAACTAAATAAAAAAATGTTAAACAGGTCAAAAATTTACCTAATATGAGAGAAGGCCAAAAATCTATGACCTGTCCTAAATTTTTAGCTCAGGTCGGGTATTTACCGATCAATTTGGAGCTCTAATTGTACAAAAAAAAGTAAACAAAATTATTTTTTATTGTTATAAAAAAGCTTGGTCCTTTTTACAAATTCAAAGGCTGATTATTAAGAAAAATTCACATGAATTTTTCTTGATGTTGCTCATCTGCACTATAAAATTTCAATATGATTACCTAGTATGGGATATTGGGGGACGAAGTCCCCCACAACATACATATTCTAGTTTAATGATATATACATTCTGCACATTGGCTTACTAATAGTATGCATATGGTCAGTACATATGATTTTGAGTTTGAATTTTAGAAATGGAACAGATTGGGCAAATCACAGGTTTTCAGTTACACAATTCAAATAAATTATGGGAACTATTTCTTTATTTCTGAAGAATTATATAAAATATAAAAAAAATCAATATTTATGCAACTGAATTGTATTTAGATTCATTTATTTTATATTTTTTAACAGGTGAATATTGATATTTTGATAATAACAAAAAAAAAAAGATCGTCATAAAATTTTTTCAAATTAAAAATTTGATCAACGTAAAAATAATTTTAAAATATTTAGCAGTTTTTAGCGAAGAAACACTATTATACTTCTAAACATTATTTGACTTTATAAACTGCTTGCGCTTAAAAATTATGCATGCTTATCAGGCACTCTAACTCCCCATGAAAATGAACTCTTGTTATTGTTAAAACACTAGTACTATATTTGTTGTTTAATTTGTGCCGATCATTAACCGATTGTCCATCTTTCATTTTCTAACACTTATTGATTCCTTAAATTCCTTAACGATTATTTACGATATCCTACACCTGATAACTGATATTTATCTTATCTCTCATTATCGTTTATTATTGTTTATTATCGTTTATTAACCTTTCACTTTATATCATTATTTATTTATAAACACTTTTATCCTATCACTTGTTATATATCGTCATATTACCCTATCATTTGTTAACCGATCCTTATATTTCTTTCTGTTACTACCTGACGAATAGTAGCAAATCGGTAGTGACACAAGCAATAAACTCAAGTTCGCAATTATAGCATAGAGAATTTCGTCATATGAGACCGATCACCAATAATACAATATCTTGCCTAAAGGAATAGGGATTGTGCAACATGCGAATCGCATATATATTCAAAACAATTTTCCTTTTCTGAGGTAAACGAAATGTTACAACTCGTAAATACGAATATTGCAACTATGTAAATAAGCAAATAGAACGGGCATATTCGCTACGTGAGGAAGTTCCAGTGAAAATAATGACGAAACTAGTGAAGTGTCGGACGAGACATTACCTAATTAAGGGTAGGTTTACTTACGGTTTAGGCTGAGCATTTGCAAGAAGACGGCTTCAGGGCTTGTAACTAATACATAGTTTCCCTTTCAAGAATTTCGTTAGCGTCACGACCGATGAAACGGAGGTTAGGATGAAAAACAATGAATATAGACGCAATGAATAGGATAAACTATCATGTATGAAGCGCCTTTTAACTGTATAGTCGCTAGCTTGTAATTTATCCAATGTATTGCAAGTGATAAAGATTATTTATGCTGATAGTTTGATCGTACACACACTAATGCAGAGCATTTAGGGACGAAATCTTATTCGTGATCGGTAAGTTGGACTGACAACAAAGATCTGGGATTTTCCCTGTTTTGCAACTATCTCTGCGGACCCTTAGCATAGGTGCATCTGTTCACACTAATTTCGGGCTATTATTTCACCTGCAGATCAAAGGGCAATAAAATTGAAGGGAAAACTGTATAAGTAGGAGACGAGTGTGGAAGATGCATAGGAGCATTTATTTTCTCTTTACAATTTACCACCACTTTGACCAGTGAACCTTCAAGCACCACTATAGCCAGCGAACCTTCGACCAGCACTTCTAAAATTCAAGCAGATACTGCGGAGCATTCCCAACTTGAAGCACTGACATTAAATTATCTTCGAAACCAAGACATTTCAACTATTCCTAGCAGAATTCCGAAACTCAATCCTTGCGGTATTTGCCAAAGAGCAATCTTAACACATCGATTTCAATCGTTCGTTGTGTTGGATTGCGAACACCTTTTTCACAGGACATGTCTTGAAGAGTATATTATACAGGGAGGAACGAAGTACCCTTCCTGTCCTTCGTGTCCTGTGACGATTTATCTGGTTAGAGAAGAAGCGGTACTGGCCTCTGGTGAATATCACTTTCGGAAAAACAAACTGATGGTTCGAGCGATAAGGCACTCATCAACTCATGAGATCACTAGGCTTTATGGAAGATGACCCTCATGCTGGACAAGGGAGTCAATCGAAGCAAGTCACTATGCAAGATCAGGCGACAAGCCCAATCATGATTGAGGAAGAGGATGAGGATGACGATGAAAACCAGTCTAATTCTGTTGATAATAGGTAATGGTGCAAATGTATGCACAGCATCTCCGCCCATTCTCGCATATATGCAATAACAGTTCCCATTCTCATCTTATATCTATCTCCAGAACTCTGAATAATCGAGGTAATTCTAACGATGAAATCTGCGCCACCAATACACAGGATAACTTGGAGAATCAATCTAATGAAAATAGCGGGGATGACACCAATGTGCAAGTAAGTGAATCCCAATCAAGAAGAAATTCATCAAGGCAGTCTTTAAGACGGACCTCTCCAAGGATCACTCGTGAACAGGAAAGATTCCAGGCTCTCTTGCAAGGTTATCTACGCCTGCCAAGGGAGAAAGCTGAAAATGATGATGCTGAGGAGGATGGTGATGGATCTGCATCACAAAGCTTTAGCCCGATTATATCAATGCAGGATTACGTGTTACAAAGGCGAAATTATGTGTTGGTATAAATATGCTGAAGGATTCGAAAATAGGGTCAGGGATATTAGAACTCAAGATTCATCAGTTACCGATCCAACAGCTAAGAGTCGTGCATACCGTGAAGTCTCTCAACATCTTCCAGGAATTACAGAAGCAAATTTGCGCAAGAAACTCAGAAAGCAAGGAATATATACAAGGTGTTTGTGAAGATGGGAATAAACAAAATCAAGCGGGTGAAATCATATAGCGCCGATGCTATCTCAAACCTATCTAATACCCGAATCCAAAGCATTATAGACCGTTTCTCTACGACATGAATCATGTAATTATATAACACGTGATTCCGTGAATTCATGCTGTCACGTGACTACTGCGCACATCGGCGTTGGTTCATCATTTAGCATTTTATTAATAAAGTGGGGGCTTTATCTTAGTTTTAACAGTGCATCCTACATGCGGGTGGTGATGTGAGTGTGTGAAGTAACAAACGATTATAACACAAATCTAGGCACTTCGCTAGCACTTCAAACCGAGAGCAAAGAAATAATTTGATGTTGGGGCTCGCATTAAATGGCCTAAGGTCCGCGTAATCCCTCCCTCTTTGATAGCACCATACATTTCATTTGCTTCTCTAATATTTTCCACTTCTGAATCTGAAATTATTAATAAAGTTTGTGAGGTATTGAAAAAAAATCATGTCGTGTATAATCAAAATATCTCACGATGACTCGGATTTTTTTAATGATATTAGATATTATTAGATCATAAATAAATGTACAATATTTATCATATTTATCAACGATGAACCATGTTACATACTTCGGAGTACTGATTTATAAAACGCGTTATCAATTAATAATCAGTGAAGCTTCATAGTTTAATACAACGCGTTCACATAATTACATAATTAATGAAGCTTAATGAAAGTTTATTCCGAATCATATATAAAGTTAATAAATTTGATGTAAACCTCTCCATAAAATCGTATTTACATTCTATCTTAATTCTTCTAAATAAAACGACAATATGTCCAATATTTATGAAATAATAGATAGCCTTAATCTCGGACAAGCGGAAACTTACAAGATACAAATTAACCTAATTAATAATCCCGAAAAAGTAGATAATTTGCTTTTGGCCCTCACTAACAAAACCGATAAGGCTAAAACGAAATTTTTAGAAAGTTTCCTTAAAGCTATACCTGGTATGTTAGATAAAATATCTGCTGCTATACTGTTTGTGACGCTACGACTAAACTTTTTTTTGTTCTTTATCACGTGCCTGTGAATTAGATGAACATCAAGGTACGTGACGTAAACCGTTGTTTCATCGCTCTGCATCATATTTGTTAACACTCGAAACTTTCCTACGTTTTGCAGGTCCTACAAAGAAACGTAAAATAGAAAACTGGGAATCATATAAAGCATCTGATGGTCTATACATACAACTTCCATCCCAAATCGTTAGAATGCTTAACAGCAGCGAATTCGTCCCAGATCCGCGCATCAATTTCGCACCAATTATGAACCTTCAAAATGGCCAATATTTTACTCTTCCAAATTTTAGCCAGGAACCGAAACACTTTGCTGAGGGCTACCTGGGAAGGAATCTCTACGTTACCAATGAGATGATTAATATGTGGAATTATCTCTCAAAAGATAACCTTCATTCTGTCAAACGTGTCTTGTCAGGCCCAATGGGAGTGGGGAAGTCATACTTCGCACTGTACCTCGCCGCAAGGGCATACGCTGAAGGGTGGCTGCTGCTCTACATTGCAGATGCAGCTAAACTTGATCAGCCCTCAGTGATGAAATCATCTGATGAGATATGTAAACGCTTTCTGGCTTTAAACAAAGACATTTTAACTGTTGCTGATCTTGAACTGTTGATGGAAAATGTAACGGAATCCAGTGACCTAGTTACTGTACATTGTGCTTCAAACATATTTACTAACATGCTTCAGCAAGAAAAACGCAAAACTCTCCTTGTTGTTGACGAGCATGGTGTATTGTTTGACGTTGATCCTCCTGTACCAGATCGCCTTTATAACTTGGTCCCCTTGAAGAGACTTACCTTTTGGGGAGGGGAAAAAGCAGGGGCACGCGTGATCTTGACTGGTACAGCGCATGCGAAGTTCGAGAGGAAGTACCTGACAAATGGCATGCAAAATTATATTGAATATATTGGTCCTCTACCAGAATATGTTTTTGACAAGCTGCTGGAGTCTCACAGCTTCCTGAAAAGGGTGAATGTTGCGCAAAAGGTTAAAAAAATTACCAACTGCATCCCGCGCGAACTTATATATTTCAATAGACACATAAAAAGTGGTGACACTTATATTTCTGAGAGTAACATTGATGAATCGATAGAATCCTTTCGCGAACATCGACGTGATGAGTTTCTAAAATGTGCAAGGAATTATGTTGAGACGCTCGATGCTGATTCCAAAACTGATTACCGCAGAAATCTTTCGAACATGTTTCTAAAGTCATCAGACATTTATAGTACCGTAAGCTTCGATTGGAAGTTCTTGGATACTGGGCTAGTATATCGGTTTAAAAATGAGTATAATTACGTGATGTGTAAGCCGGTGTGCCCAGCTGCTTTGGATGCACTTTTAGATATATATCGGACTTTCCCAATACCTAGAGATATAAGCGTCGCTTCTCTTAGAAATGGTCAACTCACAGGCGATAACTTTGAGGAAGTATTATTCCAACAGTTGTTGAACCATCGCAATATATTATTTAAGGCAACAGATTTGAATGGAAGTCGTACGACGGATGTACATATCCAGTTCAAACACTTCATTATTCTTGAGAAAGATCAGCTTGCTCCTGAACCACAACACAACCAGTCCTTGGTCCGTGGTTTTGCACGATACCCACGGTTCGATTTTATAGTTGGACGCACGTTCATTCAAGTTGCTGTCAGCCCTTTCGATCAGCATAATAGAGATTCTGCAGAGATCACCAAAGCCTTTGAACCCTATGGCAATCATTTGAGAAACCAGATAGAAATATATCTGGACGCAATGTTTGGTGGTCGACATACGGCAAAACATGAAAACGGCCGCTTTGATGTTCGTAAAAATGGTGATCCCATACCAGACTTCCGTATTGTTTACATGCGAGGCAGCCCTGGCATTCCAAATCACCCTAGATTGGTTAGGAAATATAAAGAATTAGCATTTATTGACTATGATGAAATCAGGGATAAATTATTTGGAGATTTTTTAAAAAGTTGAAGCTTTTTTCAGATTCTGTTATTTTATACTTTAGATGAATGCAACGAACAGTGAATAGTTTAAATGTATACTTAGTTTTATGTATGCTACTGTGAAATGTGAATAACGTGTCCACACCTGTTTATGTAAAAATAGCAAAATTTTCCATCTCGTTTTTTATCTAGAATATTGGTTATTAGGAGTAATGCTGTGTATATCAATAAAAAAATTATAGTTGAACGGTTCTTCACTGCATTTTTTGCATCACATCGAGCCCAATACAAAATGTGTTCGCTTTATTGTGTTGTAATGTACATCAAGGCATAAGCAAATTTTTTTGTCATTAGGTCCCTAAAGTTCTCGCAAATGTAAATCCACGGAGCGATACACGAATCAGACTGCATGCATAATTTTTGCACAGCCGAATAATCGGCATAATTATTCGCTATATTTTTTCTTTCTACTTTGCAGACGCAAAATTCATTTGGCGCAGCCATACATTGACATATACGATGATTATGGTATTGTTGAAAATAAATTCGGTCCTTTTCTACATGACAAGTTATATAAATATCTTTTATGGCTGGAGAATGTTAATAGGATTAGGTGCATCAGGCAGAAAACCGCCTTTTCACATAAATGCTCAAAGTCAGAAAAAGAGCATAGCTTCAAGAGGATACATTGTATAATATATTGATTTTTTCTCAGAATTCAGGAAGTATAATGAAGCGATCTTGGGGATTCTTGATTCCTTTCAGGAAAATGTCTTTCACAAAATCATATGTTATTGCTTTTTATAACCAGATTACTTTACAAAAATATAATAGAGTTTTACTTTTGATTTTTTAAATTACAGTCTTTATTGATAAATGTATGCTACCGAGTCTGCAATGGATTTATTAATATCTTAATCTCTATTACGCGGGCCTTTCATGTAAAAATTGAATTCTAACTTGTTCTAATTAATATGGTAAACAAGATGGCACGAAAGATAGTAGTTACTGAATCGAATAAATACCATTCAGATGCAAATTCGGGTATATATGTATTAGTTATATCCTGGGTGGTTGGGGATAAGCTTAATTTTACTAGAATCACATAATGATCAGCCGTTAGGCTGACTATTAAAATAAGCTATTTATCCCCTAACCCAGTGGTATAACTTTTTTATCCCCTGCCATTTACACAATTTATGCGAATATTTATACCTGCCAGGAGCGCATAAATAAATGTATATTTATTGGTCGTCCAGTAGGGAAAATTAAATTCACATAATTGTGTAAATGGTGTCGATCAGGGGATAAAATACTTTACATACAGGGAGCATGCATTATTAGTATACAGAAGAGCCACTTGGGCATGTTATAGATAAACTTCCGCAAGCATGCTATCTGCAAATTTCAGAAAAATACGTTGGCATATATCATTGGGGTGGGACATGGACTAATTAATCAAAACATATCAGCTTATTGATTAATTTACTATGATCAGATTTTTATAGCTTAAATAAAGCTTAAATAAATAGCATATAAATTTAGAAAATTATTATTTATCGCAGATGCGATTTGTCGCTAGTCCCATTTGTCACATGATTTACGTAGTAGTCATGAGATTTATACTTCATTAGACTTTTTGATTATCAAATCGATCAGTATTTCCCACGTTTACATAACTATTTTCATTTATTTTTTCTCCTTTAACGTAAACCTACCTTATGGAAGAAGACGAATTTGAAAATATTCATCATTTGAATTTGCCCATGGTATGCAATTAGGTAGAGATTAGGGTAAGGAAAGTTGGTTTAGGTTATGAGTGTTGGTTTAGAGTGGTGTTAGCTTTGGAGTAGCTTAGGGTTAGGTAAGGAGAGTTGGTTTAGATTAGGCGCGTGTCTTTAGAGTGGTGTTTGTTTGGAATAGCTTAGGATTAGATTAGGGTAAGGAGGTTAGGGTAAGGAGAGGGAGTTCTTTTTATTTTATTTTTATTTTTTTTTAGACGATTGTGATGCCATTGCATCAGAAAAATTGCAAGGTAGTAATTATTGTATCTGTTTACAAACATTGTCATGTTTTATATGAACGAACTATAAAATATTTAACGTTTAGTTTGGAATAATTGGTTGGGACTTGGGAATAATTAATTAGAATGTATGAATATATTAATGGAGTATAAAAATTTTTTAATGAGAAATGTATTAATAGAATACGAAAATGTTGTTAATAATTAATTTGTACAATTTATTGACTAATAAAATCACATGATAAATTTGCTAATCATATGACATTTGAGGCATAGTGTTACGAAAATTATTTAGCCGATATTTTATCCGCTATTATCTTATTTTTATATTATATTATATTATTTTATATTATTTTATCTTTTAGTTATATAGCTTATAGATATTATTTATAGTTATAGTTATAGGATAATTATTGATATATAGCTTAGTGGGAAAATCAACGGAAATCGGAATGTTATATAATAGTGGCTGAAGAATGATGATCGGAGGCTTAGTGGTACAATTTGTACTTTGGACAAAATGTACTTCGGACAATTTGCA
>JADRCO010000913.1:0-24753 GCA_021464525.1 Rhizophagus sp. LPA8_4_AMF
GATTTAATATAAAGCTTATGAAAGTATAAAAAAGTTTAATTAATATGATGGTCATTCTGGGCAAATTAAACATTAAATAAATACAATGGTTGTTCGAATGGGTAAGCAAGATATGAATATTTCAAAAATTGATGTACGAAATTTTAATTTGCTAAAATTTAGTTAGAATATATAAAATTTGCCCGAAACTATATAAAATATTTCAGAAATTATTTACAGACAAATGGGATAGCTAAAGGAGGAAATGAATATTAGTTTATTTAACAATTTATTCCTGGCGCATTAACTGATGATCGGAAACATTTTATTGGACATGATTCTTAATACTGATATTGAAAAAGTGTATATTTTTTGGCCAAATTTTGCTTGTATAATAAGTCTTATCTCAAGTTCTAATCTTAGATCAAAAATAAATAATAAATAAATAATAAATAATCATATTTATATCGTTTACTACTTTTATATATAGTTGAAGAGTTTAAGAATAATCATCTTTATTGATTATTTCTTTATTTCAGTAACTTAAAACAAAACATTTTATCACTTTTTTTTTTTAATTATTTATTATTACTATATTATTGAGAATCTGGTAATTATCTTCTATATATTGAAGGATACTAAAAAAAAATTCGTAAACAGTTGCTTACATCAAATTTACATTATACAACTATTAGTCGGTATCAAACAAGAAAATTAGTAAATACAGTTTATACGAAATTTATAGTAGATTTACTATTTATGTTTACCATTTTGTTTTGTAAAATGATTGTTCTTTTGTTTGAAATCATTTTCCATTTTCTTAAATACTTTCTCGCATCCTTTGTTCTTTTTCTGCGCCTCCTGCAGCTAATTTTAAATTGTTTTCCTATGCTCAAGTATATCTCATAAGCTATTTCTTCACTAACTTTCAATAAAAATTTTATAGTTTTAGTGTTAAGACAGATTATATTGTTGAAAAAACGTGGAGATTTATTATTATTTTTCTAATAAACCTATCTATTTTGTTTGTGAAAACCGATTTTGATAATTTTCCAGTATTTCTAAAAAATTTCTGAAATATTAGAGCCATTTCTTCAAGTGATTGGCGAGAAAGAGTGTTTTTTATTCGATCCCATAATTCAATAGCTGTTGCAAACTAAAATTTAAATAGATTTGATTTTGTTTTAAAAAATAAAAACAAATTATAAATAAAGATTACCATCGATATTATACTTGTAGCCGAAACACCCCTAGTTTCGGCCAAGGTTTCGGCTTTAGGTTTCGGCTAGTTTCGGGTTTCAAAACCGTTTCCGAAACCGAAACCCTGGTCGAAATCCGAAACCTAAGTCCGAAACTTTTTATTAGGCCGAAACCCTAAAATGGAAATCAGATCAAATCTAATCTCTTTTTTACATTCTATATTCGATATCATTAAAAAAAAATACATATGTGATTATCAAATCACATCACTAATGGTAGACCTTCCGCAAGTTGGACATTACATTATATACGTTCATAAACTGCTAGTTTAAGTCAATATGGACATCCACTTGTAACTAGTGATATGCCATATTATTGTCCGAAGGACTATCATCATGCGCATAAATATTACACCAATTTTCATGGAGTTTATTCATACAATTTATGCTTAACGAAGTCTTTTGCTACAGAAAGAGTTGTAAAGGTAAATGCTTTATAATTTATAACCATTTTAATTGAGCTTTAGACATTGCAGTGCAATCAGTCCAATATCGCGCCGTTAATGAATTTTACTGTAAGCATCACTATAACAACAGATTGGGCACCACGAAACGGGAAGATGGTGTTACCTACAATATTATACTTTTGCTGTCAAAATTACGAAATCTTTTCTTACAAAAGAACTTTAGTAATCCTCCAAATTCCTATTTTGTATATTGGGAGAACAAGATATTTACTAATCCTAATAGGTAGAGACATCCGTTTAGATTTGTTGAATTTTAATTTTATGACCTGATACTCTTCCGGCGCATACTAGTGCCTTCTTCAATGTTTGTTGCACCATACTTCGTATGTTCCACTAAAGTGATAGGTTAAATATCGTAATAAATTTACATATTTATAATTATTATACTAATTGTAAAAATTTGTACCGTATTTTTGATGCAATGCCACATTTAATAAAATTAATTTATACAAAGTATCATAAATTTAATCAAGGAAAATTTTTAGATCATACTTTATTTATGAAATATTATTATAACAGTATTTTTAATACATTGCAATTTGAAGTTTAGCAAAAAAAATATTAGTTTAAATATAATAGATGATAGGTTTATAGGTATTGGCAATCTTTAGGTGCTTTATCAAATTCCATGTGATAACTAGAAATTCCACATTTGTCGGGCCAAAGTACGGATCACTTTGTTTAAATATAACATCCAAGTTTGCATAATAAAGCGGTGAGCAATAACCCTTAAAAAATAGAGGGATTTGATCAAGGTTATTTAGACTAGGATTTCGCTCCTGCTGTAGTAAAGCGACTCAATGATATTTCCGTGTTACGCAAAGGTAGTGTGATGAACATATATTTGGTAGCACAGTTTCTGGTTCTGGAATTTTGGTGATAAAGAAACACCCCATTCGGGTGATCATCAAAGGTTATAACCTTACGATTTATGTCACAGGTGCATAGGTTATAACCTTTGATGATCACCCGAATGGGGTGTAAAGAAAAACATTATCTGTATAAACCGAATAATTGATCATCATCGATCTATTCCTTAAATAGAAGGAAAAGAGTATACTCTGTAAATATTTAATAAGAAGTAACTTTCCTTTCCTGAGATAATCGGATTCCACGGTTTAATACTTTTAGCCTCATAAACCATTAAATAAAAAAGCTATTACGATTTGTAACTTATGTTGTAAATTTTTACACTACATATCATTAGCCAATCGAATCTGATATTTGTGTTGCTTATCTTGGAAATTTTTTGCACACGTCAAATATAAGTCTTTATTTATTTCTATATTCCTTTTAAAAAAAAAAGAAAGATACAATATGACATACATTTTATTGTTAAGAATTAATCATTCAATTTTACAAATATAGTTTATATCTTCTAATATTAGATCAGAATGTAAAAAAGAACGATTAATCAAAAAATAATATTTCTTTAAAACCGAATTGTCACCAAATAAATAATCATACTTCATTTACTTATTATTCTCATTTGGCAAATTTATTATTTTTTCCATATGTCCTTGTTATTTCAATCATGAATGCACCTTTGACGCGTTTTTGCCTATTGTGGAATTTGATAATAACTTTTTTTTTAATAAATTTAAATTCTTTGATAATCTAAATTCTTTTGTAAGAGTGATTCTTTATACTTACTGATGCAACTTATTAATGAATTTATTTATTTAATGTAACTTATAAAAATTAATAATGAAAAAATGACTATAAAAGAGTAAGAATTTTGACTCAATTCTTTTTTTCCGCAGGCCTCGTTATGATGACAAGCTCAAATCGTTCAAGGAACAATCGTAATTTACGTTCCTCGAGAGCCCCTAATGGGTTCTCTTTTTATTTCAAGTTTATCAAAATTTGGTTAAAGAACCATCCGCCACGGAATAGGATGAAGGTAGCTGCAGAAATGTGGCACGCCCTTTCGGACACCGAAAAAAATAATTTCAAAAAGTTCGCCAACGATGATCGGGTTTTGAAACAAAAACCCCCAAAACCCATACCATCGTCAGTACCTTCGTCTAGCGATGATAATAAATCGTTAGTAATGATTTTTTCCGATCAAAGCGCTACGCCAATGCCGAGCGATTTGAGCTTAAGAACCGAAGATTTCTTCGATTACGAAAAATACTATAAGGACTAACAATTTTAACTAAGATTAGAATATATACTATATGTACAGAGTATGTTAAGATATCGAACTTATAAGTTACATTATGTATTTTATTTTTTACTCTCCCTCTTCTCTTTGAATACTTTATGATTTTATTATGTACTATATCAAATTTATGATTAAAATATAAAAAATAAATCGAAATTTATGCTAAACATGATCTTTATGGCTTATAACTTCTTCCTTTCAATTGTAAAATATATTAATTAACAATTTCTGAGTAAAGGTTAAAGGGAAATGTAAGTAATATTTATTATTATTTTGTTACAGAATGTCATTAATTACAGCCTTTATTTTTGGACGAAACAAAGAGATTTGCTTAACCTTCAATAGTCGCATGCGCTAAAACTGTTTTTTACTTTTTTACTCTATTATACAAACTTTATACAAACTTTAATATTTTGTTAAAGTCTTTTCTTTTTTTAAAAAAATTATACATTTATTATGAATTTTCGAAACATTATATTGAAGGAAGATTGTGAATTCATTGATGTAAATTCAAAAATATTTATTCCTTTGTTATTACTAATATAATTTATATCAGATTATAGATTAGCTAAGAAAAATTTCTCTGGTTTAAAAAGTATATATGTATAATGAACTCTTTGGAAACAGATAAAAATTTTATTAATATTAAAAGAACATGAATTTTACTATAATTGTTAAAATATAATTGGACAATCAAGATGACATAAAAAATTATTTTTAACAAATTTAATAGTTCGTTTAACATCTTCCCTTCCCTTCCCAATATCAGAACATAAATAATCAACGACAATACAGTTATATTACGGATATAAGTACCGCATATTTCGTTGCCGGAATACAAGGAAATGGTATATATGGACCTACCTTAAATCGGCTTAAATCAAATAAAATAGCCTAAAGAACTTGAAGGGGAAATGTTATAGTGCATGAATTATAGTGCCGCTTTGTATTCATTTCTAAATAGACCAAATTATTTCAAATAGATCATAAATGCATTCCGTGGCACAAATCCGATCGATTCCATATAAGCAAAAAGAGAACGCTGAAAATAATTTGCAATTATTTTTAATATTTATGGATTTAAATATAATTTATATGGAAAATTTATTGAATTATGACAGATTACAGATATTTCTCGAAATTTTCAGGCGTAAAACAATTACTATTGAATACATTATGTATTAATAGATAATCAGTTATAACTTATAAGCAGCGATTAATCAAGTTGATCTTCAGCAGATCCTACATAAAGTAGCCAATGGTTTGTTTTTCTCTCGATTTCTCAATTTGGACTAGACTCTTTTTTTTACAAACGTTTCATTGTTTGATTCTAAGATCGTGAACCTTTTTTCACATAATGAAGTCATGTATAATTAAAAAATAAATATTTTAAACTTAAAATATGATTCATATTTCTAAATTAGATTGTGATGTAAATATTTATTAGCGTTTGATTGATTAGTATAATGTCTTGATCCAATTTTCGTGAATATTATTTCCATTCGCTTTGTTAAATTGATGATTAATGCACATACGCTAACTAACTTTCTATGTAAATATGCAAAAGTTCTTTTTGATTTTTACCAAATTAAATTTGCTATCGGCTTTGGTAGAGTGATGAAGTATAATTAACGCACAAACTTTGATTGTTTTATTCTTAGTGACGCAACAATCTAACGAATTTGTAATATTATTCATTATTCCAAATTAGAAATATTTTTTTTTTTTAAGGATACCGAATCTCGTTCGCCAAATGGTAATCGGCTTTCGGCAGAAATTGCACACACATTAGTTTCAAAATGAGAAAAATTTATAATCAGCAGATTTATATAATCTATTATCAATTTAGTACTTTTGTAATGTTACATTAAATTAATATAACAAATTAACAAATATGTAATCACTTAGCTGACAAAACGCATTTTTTTTTATGAAAATAATGTTAAAAATCAATTTTTTCTGTAATTACATATTATTAATAACAAATTTAAAGCATGTTAGAGGTTGAGCTATTTCCTTAAGTCTGTATTTAAAATTTCGGCATATGTTTGAATTTTGGTATATATTTAAAGTTGATTAATAATAAATGATAAGAAATTTAAAAAGATAATATAAATTTGATTTTTCACGTGACATGTGATTGTGTTTCTGTATCCCTTTTTGGAATGATCGTTGATAAATTTCCGATTATATATCTATATCGCGCTATATTACTACATATTTGATCTTTTATAAAAACCGAATCACTTTTATTGACTTCTTTTTTTATGACTATATTCCTTTGATTATAAAATAAAATTGTGTAAATTCTATTATATAAAAATCAAGAGTCATGCATTTCATCAATAAGTTTTTTACCAATATGATTTAAGTCATCGTTCTTTGTTAATTTCAATTACGATGCACTTTTACGTATTACGGTTTATAAAAATATAATGAAGTAATAGCACTCCTTTTGGTTTAGATTTTTAATTAATTTAATTGATTATTCCATTTTCTTTTGTGATATCATTTAGTTGTACCATCCTGATTTAATGAATATAATGAACCTTTCAATTTTACGCATGCTGACGCAACAATGAAGGCCTTACATTTGAAAGAAAAAATTGCTCTATAAAACAACTCAATTTTCGCTCTTTTGGTCTGCAGTTATGACTAGTTATGACTAAATCGTCGAATTCTCGTAAATTTTCAAAAGGTCATCAAAAAAAGTATGAAAATGCTTATATAATTTTTTCCGATTTCTTTAGAAAAACTTTTTCCGGAGAGTTAAATGGAAGAAACGTATTGAAAGAGGCGGGGAAGTTTTGGCACTTCCTACCGAACGAAATGAAAAATCAGTTTACCGAATACGCCAATAGAAAAAGGATTTTAAAGAAAATTGGAGAAGGTTATACCATCTCAGAGATTAATGTTGAAAGAGAGAATTCGACGTTATGTATTATATATGACGATCGTATTAATAGTAGTCATAACTCAACCCGAGAACTTAATCGTGCACCGAATATTTTACCAAAGCCGCGCTCTTTATCAACCGACGATGAGTACGAAAAACTCTTTAGCAATTTTATCAATTACGAATAAATTTTCTTTTTCGTTTCGTGAATTTTTAGATTATATGTGCTATTATACTGTATAGGGTAGTTTAATTTTATATATATTCCTTTCCGGCTATTTGCACAGGGTTTATATTACGCTAATTTAAGTCATATACACGTTTTCTTCCCCGGCGGCCGTCGAATATTTTCTTTATCTCATTCGTTTAGTTTTCGAAAATATGCTAATGTACAGAGTATGTAAGCTAATTTAAGATATGTATACGTTTCCTTAGTTTCGTCAAAATTTTTCTATAGATTATCGTTTATTTTATATATATATATATGTATGTTAATTCTTCAAATATCATAAAGATTAAGAATAAAGATTCTTACGCCGAAATATTTTTTAAACTTTAAATTTTCATTTTGATCTTGGTATACTCTATAGTGCTTTTTCTTAATCAAGAGAATAATTTATGCCAAACATTCAGTTCTCAGTATCTCATATTTAAAGTCGAGAATTATTTTACTTAATACTTTTAAAAGCTTTTAGCTGTGCCAGTATCATTTAGACGTAATGTACAACGACTAAGTATTAATATTTGCTTTGCCGTATTAATAATAATTATAATCAGTTTCAATAAATCATTCATTCTTATTTCTTGTGAATTGTAACAAATTAATAAGTTGGTTTACAATTTATTATAGTTAATTAAAATTGATTTATATATTGAAGCAATAGTTTTGTCATAAGAATTAGGTTCACAAGAAAAAGATAATAAATATTTTCTTCTTCAGGATAAGTGAAGAAAAAAATCATTTAAATTATTCATCGTAATTTTTACATATAAACACGTAATATAGGTTCGAAAAAATCATTCCACTATCTAATATATTCTATATGTCTGACTTACATACATCATACATTCATACATATACACAAGATCAGCAGTTTATGAACCTTTTTTTTTCAATTTCGTCAATTTTGTTTAACTTCTCTCTTCTTTTAAAAAAATTTTTCCAGCTGCGCTCTTTAAAACAATTAAAAAAAAAAAATTATATTTTTACACTACATTGTAGTAATCATACGTTCATTACTACCAATATATTTTATATTACTAAAATCTATCCAATTCATTTTTGACGACTTTTGAAGTGCAAAGCGAACTCTAATATATATATAGTATCTAAATCAATTACGTTAAAGATCCCATATCCAATTTCGTTATAATTATTATTTCTTTTACTATCGAAATAGATACTGTATGTTTATTATTAGTCCGAAGTGTACGATTATACGCGGCGTCCGTTCAGCACGTGACGATGTACAACAATAAAACCTTAAACAGAAACAACGGTTTCCGTTTCCAAGATGTGATTATTTTACAGTTAATAGACAACTATAAATAAGAAATAAAAAAAAGCAGTCGGTACTCGGTAGTTAGAGGAAATACGATCAATTTGAAAGTTTAGTCAATCTAATTCTCAACTTTAAAGAGTCATATTAATAAATAACTTTAGGACTTTAGTCGTATTTTTTAATATATATTATATATTGTAATTCAATAAACAAATTTGATTTATGTTTTTTTTTATGTCATAATATCATTCATTATATTATAGTGTTGAGAAATTTAATATTTAACATTTTAATGGTACAAAGTCACAAAACTCACAAGTAGGACAATATACATAAATTGCCTCTTGTTATAATTTAATATATAATAATTATTAAATAATGTAAAATGTATATATAATGTATCATTTCCATATACAGGTTTATTTATTATGGTAAATACAGTATTTGGCATAAAAACTGAATTTATTTATTTATTTATTTATTTTATGTAAAAGGAGGAGGAGTACATCAGAAATTACAATTTAAAAAAAGAGACAAAATTTCTATAAAAGACGCCTTCACCCAGCAAAACTGGGTCCTCACTTGATCTAATCAGACCTGACAAGCATCTCAACCGATGAATGTCAGTAATTAATCAGAAATATATAAAAAGAAAAAAAGAAACCACCCAAGTAAACCCTAAACCTAAAAAAAAGAGATTAATTAACTGAAGAGTCAGACGGGAGACTATCTATGAAACGGTCATCAAGGACCAAGTGGTAGGTAATTAAACATAAAATGGCACAAATCATGCGGGAAGAACAGTTCTATGTGAAGGTGACATATTATAAAGGTGATCATAAAACGGTCCACTATGTAGGAAATTCAGTCAAAACCCAGATTGTTCTTTCAACAAAAATGTTGCTACTCGTAAATCCTGTCAGGAGTAGAATGATTCACACTATTTTAAGTTGGTAAAAGGTGTAAAAGTGTAAAAAAAGCTATGATAATTTGTAAAATAATAAATGCGTTTAAAAACGCGTTAGTGAGAAATGAAAAGCATGGCAGGTTTCACCCAACTGAAGGATCAAAAGCTAAGACCAACGTCTTGATGCGGGATTTCTTAGAACCAGAAGAACCAGATAGGATGCATAAGGAAACATCTCTTTTAAGTGGATAATATTCCAATTCTTTGGTGTTATCTGATGAAACTGGACGAAAGCAATGGTCCAAATAACCACTACTGATATGTTATTGAAAGTCAACTGAAAAGGAGGACTACTCCTCCTTAAGATGCTTTATTTGGTGAGACTTGAGTTTACAAACCCCAATAGGAGTCGTTACTTGCTTGGTATTCTTCTGTTTATTCCGTCTGGGAAATAAGTGTTCAGCAGCAGGGTTCACTGTACGTGGATCAAAGCCAACAGTTTGATCATTGACATATTGTAGGGTAGCAACTCATGTTTTGACAGTATCATAATGATGGCGGATATAAGCCATAAGTTCTTCTATGATGTGTGCACGCTATTCATATTTCGATGTAGAAGTGCCAGCAAAGCTGCCACAGCTTTATAACGAGCCTCTTCCGCTGCTACATCTGCAGCGGCATTGATGTAATAAAACCAAGGTTTTGAACCAGGAGGATGAAAAGTAAAGCTATCATGGCTATAAAGTAGTTGTTGAGGAACAAAAGGAACCAACGAGGCATTTAAGCCAATAGAAGGATCAAAGGGAGCAACCGTAAAAATTACCAGTTCAGGAGTATAAGCATCAAATGCTTCTGTTATATCTTCAATGTCCAATTCAACCTGATTGACCGTACCAGAAGTATGAGGGGTAGGCTGATATGAAAATGGGATCCTAAAATTGTAGTCAGAAGCAATAGGAGTATGATCCTCGAGTTTGGCTAAGTACTGTAAATGATAAATCAGTTTGTCTAAATACTGATTAGGGAGAAATAAAAATTTTGCTTTTCTTGCGGCAAGGATTTGTTCTGATAATTCCACCACTGGAGAAGTAGAGTGGGGTTTAAAGATACGTGAACATGCACTATAAAAATGTTGTTCTTGTTTTTTCCTAACTTTAGGATGGACGCTATGATGAAATTGTAAGTTGGTATAACGTTTTTGATACATATACCAGAAGCCTTTAGTAAGGACATTATGTGATCCATTCACTTGGAACGATACGTCATAAGAAATGCCTAAATGTGATGAAAAAATATGTTTTCATTTTGGTGGCGAACCTGAAACTGGATTATGCCATCGGTTGAACAGAAGCTCAGCATAAGCAGCTTTAAACTCAACAGAGGTTTGACAATTTTGGTCATAAGATCGTATTGTCCAGAAAAGCCTCTCAAGGTATTAAAAAATGATCGTTGATGAGAGACGTAACTGCATCTATCACGTGATATGACAAAAGGGCTGGGTACTTTACATACCGTATTGTCAAATACAAAAGACTTAACAAAGTCAGAAGTAATCATATGTAAATAGGGAGCAAAAATCCCAAAATGAAAGCGATATTTTTTGTAAGTGAAATTAAAAAAAGTCTTAGTAGAAGTATTCCTATTGGAACCTAGTTGAGAACGGGATTCAATAATTTTAAACTAGTTCAATAATTTGTCACAGAGAAAAGAAAAAAATTTGTTTTATATACGTCGAGGTAAAACTCTTTGATGGAAAAAAAAATGTGTGAGCATTTTACTAATTTGGTATTTGTGATTCGGCAAAAAGCTCGTGGAATTGTATGATAAAGGGGTAGTATTCATGTGGTAATCATTTGTGTGTATGTGTAAATGTAGTTGATTAGTGCCGTTGTTGTGATCAGCAAGCTTAAAAAAGTAACTTTACTACGTCTGAATTTGTAGATCTTGTTATAACCTTTACGGTTCTTAGCAGTCACGTGAAATCTTTTAGCAGAGACGAGAAAAGAATATTTTCCTGGGGAAGGAGTAGTCAGTTTAGAAAAGGACATAGCAAAATATAGCTGTAAGAAGGCTATAACAAATATGTCTGTAAAAAACTAGGGGAAGGTGCAGTGGCAAAAAACTCTAGAAAAGCTCCACTAGGAAGAAGGGTGGCAAATAATAATAATTGATAAAAACCCAAAACTGAAGTTTTCGTGTAGTCCTTTTTAACCCAAAGGTTAACCATACGTGTACACTGTAAGGTATGGAATGAAAATATACACACTGGAAATATGTCTGGAGCATTGTAGCAATGGCTACTTGAGGGTTTATGAAAAGTACTGCACCTTTTTTTTCAAAAAATTATGTATGGGAAAGAGTTTTTTTTCCTTAGCATAAAAACTGAATAACGTTATTGAAAATTAATCTATATATTGTATTAATTTCATCTTTTTGCAAATATAATTGCAAATATGCATTTTTAAAAATGCCGTAATACCTTTCTGCCCGCAGTTTCTGGAGCTAAACTGCAAGGGAACTGGTGGGAGGCTTTAATAAAAGAAACAAAAATTTAATATAATATAAATATAATTTATTAATATACTGTATCTTATATAGAATGAATTTGAGGGTCAGTGAAATAAAACCTGTGCCTAAAATTAAATAATATTTAATAAAAAAATTATTATAAATAATTTTAACGCTGATTTTTAGGTGATTTGATTCTGTTTATTAGATAATTTTAATATGAAATTTTATTTTAATTTCTTTTTATTTATTTCTTTATGCATGTGCAAATTACATCTATCTATCTCTATTTACTTGATGACTCTAACTGTGATGAAGTTTCTTGCAATTCAATATACAATTAATATTATTCAGATTATCAGGACTTTTGACCACCATAGTGTTATATAAATTCCTTTGCTTAAGTTATTTAATGTAATTCACTGAGATAATTATACCACCATTACGATACACCCTAAAACGGTTAAAAAATCAATAGCTGAGGCAAACATTGTGGATAAATGACTTCACAAGAATCTTTACAAAAAAATTCTTCCAGAACATTATAAGGACATTAAATATTCCACTACTAGAAATAGGATATACTTAACTTATAGACCAGTTGGATATTTAAGTATTCCTAAAAATGAAAATGATCTGTGACATGCAATATCTGATATACTTAAAATTGTAGGTAGACTTCATAGTGAGGAGGTTGTCAATTGAGACATTTATTGGGATAATGTTGTAAAGTTGAAAGCTCACAGATGGTAAATGGTTGTTAATTGATTTTGAGAAAGCTGCCAAAATTGGAGATGAAAGGTATAGTAGTAATGCCAATCAAACTGTTTAAGTTTATTAACTAATTTTTGATATTATTGTTATAAAGAACTAATACATTGAGAATTGTAGCTCGAATCCAGAATATGAAAATGAGATCGATATATGTTGATAGTATCTGGATGATCAGAAAACTTATAGATAGACACTAGTCGAATGAAGGCTACCGGGCAAATTTCATATACCTAATAGCTCTATAATACGGTTTTGATTTTAACCTGAATGGCCGATGATTGATCCACCCGATTTGTGACCAGTTCTTAGTGCAGATCATATATAAGTCATGTGACTTTCAGGTCAAGTAGTATCGGGTAAGTTTAATATGAATATCGGAAGAATTTTAGCAATCTGATATTTCTCTTAATCCTTACCGATCTTTTTATGATATCAGGTGTATATTTGATATATCAAAACCTGATTTCTTCTTATTATTTATTTATTTATATGTATATTACTATTTATTTATTTATTTATTTATTCAAATATATTTTTTATTTCGTTATTATATCTAAATTACATTTGTTAATTTACCCTATTCTATGATTTCTATCTATCTATGTTGTTAATGGTTTGGAATATTATTCCAGTTAGTTCGATTCTAACAAACAACTATTTCTAAAGTTTTCTGCCAGCTTTATTGAAGAGGTTCTCCTATAGTAAAAGAAAAAATGAACGTTAGTATAATGTTCAGTAAAAATAAAAAAAAATTAACATTTTGAAGTTATTACCTTCAAAATGCTTAATATGGGAGCTCAGAACCTAAAAAATAAAAGAAAAATGAATGTTAGTTAATGTTTGCTAAATAAAAATAAAAAATGGTAAGTTTCACAAAAAAACTTACCATTTCTAATCTCCGGTGCCTCTAATTGATACCCTCTGAAACTTAAAAAAAATGAAAAGAAACATTAGTAAATATTTCCATTTAAAAAAAACAAAAAAAAATGGTATTTCATTGCAAAACTTACCATTTTCATTTTCCAATGTTATCCCAACCTGAAAATCCTCTAGAATCCTACAAGAAAGAAAAAAAGAAATATTAATAATATTTCTAAGTAACATAAACAAAAAAAAGATATTATAAGTTTCACAATTCAAAACTTACCCAATTCCAAATCCAATTTATTAAAAAAACAAAATATTGTTTCGCAAATGTTGCAAAACTTACCAAATTTAAATACCGAGCTCAACAAAACCTACAAAAAAAAGAAAAAGAAACGTTAGAATGTTTTTTAATAAAAAAAAATTATGTTTCGTAACAAAAGTTGCTACAAAACTTACCATTTTGATCTTGGAGTACTGGAGCCTACAGATTCTACAAAAAAGAATAAAAAGAACGTTAAAAACGTTCTTTGAAAAATAAAAAAATATTGAAAGTTTTGTAATGAAAAATTCGTTATGAAACTTACCCTCTCTTAGCATCCCAGCCCAGTATCAAAAGCCGAAGGGAATCTACAAAAATAAATAAAGAAACATTAATAACGTTTTCTTAAAAAAAAATAAAAAAGAATCAAAGTTTCAAAACGAAACTTTGAAATCTAACTGAAATCCAATATCTAGAGTACCTACAAAACAAAAAAATGTTAATATAACATTTCTTACAAAAAAAAAGAATAAAAAAATATATTTTGCAACGTTTCATTGCGAAACTTACCATTTCATTTTAAAATACTGAACCGAAACACTTGAACCTACAAAAAAAAGAGAAAATCGTTAAAATAACGTTTTTAAAGAAAAAAATTTTTTTAAGTTTCGTAACAAAACAAAATGTCATGAAACTTACCATCATTTCAAATTTCACAAGGCTGAAATACTTGAACCTACAAAAAAAAGAAAGAAACGTTAATATAATGTTTCTTACAAAAAAAATAAATAAAAAATTGTTTCACGTTGTGAAACTTACCATTTGAGGTTTACTGTTTCAAAACTCCTTGCTTGAACCTACAAAAAAAAGAGAGAAATGTTAGAATAACGTTTCTCAAAGAAAAAAAAATTCTGTTTCATAACGTAGCAAAAATGTTGCGAAACTTACCATTCATTTCATTGAAAAAATAAAAAAGAATTATTTCAAAGTATACTTAAAGTATACCTTTGAAATATCAAGTTCTGTCTCATCCAAAAAACTGAACCTAAAAAAGCAAAAAGAAACGAAATGTTAATAAACGTTTTATTGAAAAAAAACAAAAAGAAACATTTTGAAATATCATACCTCCAAAATGTCTTATCCGTCCAAGAAGCCATCTAGAGAAGCCAAACCTAAAAAGAAAAATGAAACGAAACGTTAATAAACATTTTGCTAGTTGAAAAAATTAAAAAAAAGAATTATTTTGAAGTATACATACCTTCGAAATATCGAGTTTTATCTGTCCAAGAAGCCATCCAAAGAAGCCAAACCTAAAAAGAAAAAAAAATAAAACATTAATAAACATTTTATTAGTTGAAAAAATAAAAAATATTTCAAAGTATACTCAAAATATACCTTCAAAATGTCAAGTTCTGAGTCTAAGTCTGGAACCTAAAAAATGAAAATAAAACGTTAGCAATAAAAAAAAGTAAAAATAAATTTTTGAAGTTTCATACCTTTCCCTTCTCTTTTTGTTTTCCCCTTTCTTTTTCATTTTCCCCTTCGAAATAGAGTTCCAGACCTAAAAAAAAATTATTTAACAGTTAAATAAAAAACAAATAAAATAAAAAAAAAATGAAGTTCAGACCTGTATTTTTAGAGCTAATCCATTCCTGCATGTTGCAGATTATATTCTGAACGCTTGCCAATTCTGTCCAGAAGTTAAAAATTTGATTTCGATACTGAAAGAGATAAACATATGGTTCTTCAAAAGGTGTTATAAAAATTTATTTATTTAAAGTTTAAAGTATTGTAAGAAAAAAGTTAAAAAATTAACTTCTTTTGTGTTGTAAAAAAAAAAGTTTAATTTATATAAAGTTTATTAAATCAAAGATTTTTATGGGAATAAAAATAATTACATGCCATAAATTATTCCTAAAAATATCAATAATCTATCAGACTACTGATAGGTATAATAAAAATTCCTGATATTTTAATGATGTGCCTTTTAAAAATCAGGTTATAATCATTAAAATACTATTAAATGTATTTTGCTGATATTTGTAAATATTTAATATTTACCTATCATGCCATATCGGATTTCTAATTTTTCTGATATATGACCAATATGTCATAACCCGATACCTTATCATTTAATTAGTGAGAATTAAATATACACTTTCTGAAGTGGCTCAAAATTTTCATGATAGATTGTTGATCAAAGATTCTAATTAACGTCCAACTGCAATTGATGCTTTAAATGACGATTGGTTTGAAGAAATGGATAATTTAATGGAATAGAGATAAACATTTTTTCCTTCCACTCTATTTCTGATTTTTAAATGCTTTATTGTTTTTTATGCTAAATGTAAGATTTGTCTTTTTTGCAATAGCTAAATTTATATAATACAATACAACAAACAATTGCTTAAACAAGTAAAAATCTATTATTTTTATAAAATGAGGAAATAAATGACCATATTATTGTAGTGAATATTAGAGGAGGAATCACTTACCAATGAAAGCTCAATACTACTTAATGCTAATTGTTTAGATATCGGCCTTACATTAAGAAATAAAAACAAAGTTTTTGCTTCAAAACATTAGAATTAAATAAGTATTATAATGTTATCCTAAAATAATATTTGGGAATCATTTTCATCTTGAAATGAATAATTGAGCTACATTATTGAAATCAAAGGTAATACAAAGGTATAGCGATGTATGAAAAACTAACTTGTAATATACGTAATACCTCTTAATAAAATTGCACAGAAAAAATGGTACAGTATTCAGCAATCAAGGAATAATCTCCCCTTGTAAAATTTTAAAAGAGCTCCGGCCATCACGAGATTTTTAAATAATAATTAAAATACTAAAAGATTTGTTGGCTGCCGATCATATTACTAAAATAGAAAAGTTTGATTACAAATATATTAAATAATTAGCAAATCAATACCAAAGATGGGAGATCTGCATCTTAAAGCAGAAATCACTTAAAAACTAATCTTATGTTAACTTATTATGACATGTCAATCATTTCAAGTCACATTATCATGCTACCTACTCACCTACTGATTATCTTATACAGTTACACTTATATAGAATACTACTTTTGCTAAAAAATTATAGGATAAAAAAAATTATATGAAAAATTAAATTATTTAACCCAAAAATGATCAACAAGTATTACAAAGTCACAGTAATTGGTAGATTATTTTGTATTACTTTTAGGTTTAGAATGCTTTGGTTAGGAAAAAATCCTGGCAAGCAAAGTGAGCCAAATAAAATTGCATCGTCATAGTAAATTACATGAATATTTAATACACAATCACATGATCTACTAGTAATTTTAAAATGAATAGAACTTCTTGCTATATTTAATGTTTACTTGTTTATTATTTAAATTTTTGATTGGCTAACTTAAGTAGCAATCATTTTATTATCTATTTACTTTAGATTTCTTTGTTTTTTGTTTCTCAAGCTTTCATGCAAGCTTGATCATGGAAAACTAAGGATTAAATTGAAGGTTTGGATAATAGAACAAATTATAAAGGTAAATCTTCTAGGTTATTATTTTTTTTGTATTGCTTTTTTTGCTTTGAACTATACTAACAAATTTTTCTACTATTTCCTTTTATTCTCTATTCCCTTTCAATTCCCTTTTATTCTTCTATTTCCTTTCTTTATACCTTTCCTTTCCTTCCTGTGAACTTTCCCTTACACATCTTCCATTTCCTTCCTTTACACTTGTTTTTTTTCATTCTTTCACACCATGCTCTTTTTGTCTCTTTTTGCACCTATTTTATTCATTTCTTTACACATTTTTTTGTTTCTTTATGCCTATTTTTCATTAATAATTAACAAAAATATAAAAATTTTTGCGACAATAAGCAAATGTATAAATTTTAAATAATAGATCACTTGATGAAAATAGTGATGCATCGCATGTGTGATGAATAAATTTACTCAAAAAAAAGAATAAATAAAAGATGAAAAAATAAAAAATATTTTTAAAAACAGTAAAAAACAGATTATAACTAGAGTTTAATTAACAGTTTTTAAAATTTTTATTTTATTTTATTTATTTATTATTTATATATATTTTTTTTATTTATGATAGAAGAATTTTTTTAGAATATAAATAAGAAAAGAAGAAAATAAAGGCACCCAATCCAAATCTAAGAGGCGGAAGAATAAAACTAAAAAAAAAATTAATATGGTCTAAAAAAAAGACCGAAAAAATATAAAAACAATAAGATTATTTAATAAAAAAACAAAAAAATTTTGGCTTGGAAAAAAAACAAATTGAAAAAGTAAAAGAGGAAAAAATTTTTCGATTAAGGAAAAAAAAAGAAAAAAATTTTGAAAAAAAAATAAAATCGATAGTCTAATAAAAAAAAATTTCCAATTAATATTTCATTAGATTAATTATATAATATGACTCAAATCGGCAATTTAAAATTAATTTATACAGGCTAATCTAAATATTACAAATTATATTATTATATTATATAGATGAATTATGCACATTTTTAAATTTTTAAAATGATTTCCAGTTTTTTTTGTAACATACTGTATATACTTTATAATTAGTATTGAATACAATATTCAAATATAAATAAAATAAGATACTTCTAATTATTTTATCTTACAGTCTAAACATTCACTATTATTACTATTATCACTATTATCACTATCATCATTATTATATTTTAAATCATCTGTAAAAGAATTGAGTATTCGGGATGTATAAATAGCCTGAGGATGATTAGTTGTTTGGTTAACTACAAAAAAAGGAAGATTTGCTTTTCGATATTCTTCTGCTTTTTTAAATGAATCATTATTTATATATTGATTCCAAGAAGATACTTGATCATATACTTCGATTGCACATGGTCTTTCATTTGGATTTGAATTCCAACACCTTTTCATTAAGTCAATATAACATTTTGGTGCTTCTGGTTTATTTATTTTAGGTCTAGCTAATTTATCACAGATGTTTAATGCTAAAACCTTATCATGTGCTTGATCGGCAAAAGGTTGTCTTCCAGTTGCTGTAATATACATAATCATACCAAAGCTATATATGTCTGCTGCTTGTGTATAAGATTTTCCTCTTAATACTTCAGGAGCTACATAAGGCATAACTCCATAAATTTTTTCTTTATTCATATTATTAACTTCTTTACATAATCCCATATCTGAAATATATATTTTTTTACGTAATACAGTAAATAATATATTTCCTGTATGGAAATCACAATGAACCATCTGTTTTTGATGTATTTCTTTAAGTCCTTTAATAATATTATTTAATGTTCGTATTTTGTTGTGCCAATTAAAATTTTTATAATTTTCATTATTTGTCCAATAGTCATAAAAATTTCCTCCATCTGCATATTCAAGAACCATAATATAATCTTTTGTATCCAGATTTTGAGTTATTCCATATATTTTAAGAATATTGTTACTATATTTTTCTGTTGAATAATTTTGAACCTGATAAAATAGAAAGATATGTTATTTATGAAAAAAAAATATTTTAAAGTAATTTCAATATTTCATACCTCATTTAAAAACTCATCAGTTATATTTTGTGAGTTATTTTTAAAACATTTTAAAGCAACCTTTTGATTTGATTCTCTTGTATATCTATTCCAATTATAATATAATGGTCCATCCTTCCATATTGCTGAATATACTATAGCAAAACCACCCCTGCCTATCTCTTTAATGTTATTAAACTGATTATATGGTATCCATTCAAATATAATATCATTTGGTTTATTAATTTTTAATTGCATTTTTTGAATAAATTTATTAATTCTTGCATTTTCGATAATCCAATTTGTAAAATTTTGTTTTAAATAATCTATTTGACATGGTTTACACCATTTATACTGTGTATCTGTGTATATGTTGGCACATTTTATACAATAATATTCTTCAAAATTCTTCTCAAAATATTTTCCATGAAGAACTATAATATAATTATTTGTATTTGGATTTTGAGATATTCCATAAATTTTAAGAGAATCATCATAATTTTTAATTGAATATTCTTTTATAACCTATTAAATATAAAATAAAATTAATATATTAAAAAAGAATTTAATTTAAATCAGAAGTAATACCTTATTTAAAAATTGATCAGTTATATTTTGTGAAATGTCTAAACATTTTAACGCCACTTTTTTATCTACTAAATTCCTTGCATATTTCTTTCTATCACAATTATAATATAATGGACCATCCTTCCATATTGCCAAATATTCTGTAGTAAAACCATCTTTGCTTATTTCTTTGATATCATTAAATTTATTGTATGGTATCCATTCAAAAATTATATCACTTATGTTATCAATTTTTAATTGCATTTTTTGAATAAATTCATCAATTTTTTTATTACCACTAGTCCAACTTGCAAATAAATTGTTTATTTGACATGGTTTGCACCAATTATTTGTTATATCAGTATATTTTTCATCACATTTTGCACAGTATCCATTTTGTAAAACTAAAATATAATTTTTTGTATTTGGATTTTGAGATATTCCATGTTTGCTAATAGTACCTCTAGATTTCTTTATTGAATATTTATTGGCCTACATAAGCATTAAAAGTAGATTATTAAATGAAAAAAGTATTAATTAAAAGAGTAATTTCGTACCTCATTTAATAATTCATTAATAGCATTTTGTGAACTATTATTATAAAAATATTTCAATGCAACTTCTTTTTTCACAACTCTAGTCCATCTTTTATTCTGATAATCATAACATAATGAACCATCCTTCCATATTGCTGAATTTTTCATGTTAAAATCTTTTTTATTTATTCCTTTAATATTGCCGTATGGTATCCATTCAAATATATTATCACTGTAATCATTAATTTTTAGTTGCATTTCTTGGATAAAATTATCAATATCTTTATTTCCACTAGTCCAGTTTATAAAATTTTGTTCTAAATAATCTGTTTGACATGGTTTACACCAATTAAACCTTATATCTGTATATAATTTATTACATTTTACACAATACTTTTCAAAATCTTTAAAATGAAGAACCAAAATATAATTTTCTGTATCTGGATCTTGAGTTATTCCATATATATTAAGTATATTGCTAGATCTGTCTATTGAATATTTTTCAACCTATTAAATTTAAGATAAATTTACTATCATGACTTGGCCAAATTCATAGAAAAATTACATACAATACCTCATTTAAAAAATCATTAATATTTTGTGAGTTATATAAACATTTCAAAGCAATAAATTTATCTGAATTTCTTATATATTCCATTTTTCCAAAACTATAAACTAGTGGACCATTTTTCCATTTTGCTGAATATACTATAAAAAAATTGTCTTTATCTATTTCTTTAATTTCATCAAACTGATTGTATGGTATCCATTCAAATATTATATCATTATATTTATTAATTTTCAATTGCGTTTCTTGAATGAAATTATCAATTTTTTCATTTCCACTAGTGTAGTTAATTCTTAAATTATTTATTTGACATGGTCTACACCAACTAAATCTTGTATCTGAATATATTTTATTGCATTTTACACAATATCCTCCAAAATATTTAAACTGAAGAACAAGAATAAAACTTTTGGTATCTGGGTTTTGAGATACTCCATATATATTAAGTATATTACTAGGTCTATTTATTGAATATTTTTTAACCTATTAAAACATAAAATTAATTATTATAATTAAAAAAGAAAATTGCTAAAGTTCACTAGCGGTGATTGTCACCATACCAGCATTATGATGTACTTTTGGCCAGAATTAAAAATCTAATAAAACACAGCCGGCATTACATCATAAATTCACCACTGACTGTCACCACTGGTGATATTCAGCAATACCATTAAAAAAAGCATTTAAAAAGAAAATGTCATACCTCATTTAGAAATTCTTCATTGATATTTTGAGAATAATGAAAACACTTTAAAGTAACATGCTTATATGACATTCTCATATATCTTTTATGATATTCATTCCAATGGTAAAATGGACCATCCTTCCATATTGCTGAGTATATTGTAATAAGTTCTTGTTTACCTATTTCTTTAATTTCATCAAATTGACTGTATGGTATACATTCAACTATTAAATCACTTGGTTTTTTAATTTTTAACTGCATTTCTTGAATGAAATTATCAATTTTTTCATTTCCACTATATATAGTATGTTTTTTTAATTGACATGCTTTACACCATTTGCACTGAGCATCTGTATATATTTTACCACACTTTACACAATATTCTCTATAATATCCACCAAAATATTCGTCATTAAAAACCAAAATATAATCCTTTGTATCTGGATTGTAAGACATTCCATATATATGAATTTTATTACTATCAATTGATTTAGCCTGTTATAATATTAAAAATGTTATATTTTATGTTAGTTAAAAGTAAATATTTAAACCAGATAATCTCATACCTCATTTAGAAATTCTTCAGTGATATTTTGAGAATAATAAAAACATTTTAAAGCAACATTCTCATCTGGCTTTCTCATATATCTCTTTTTATATTTATTCCAGTGGTAAAATGGACCATCCTTCCATATTGCTGAATACATTATAGTAAGATCTTGTTTACCTATTTCTTTAATTTCATCAAATTGACTGTATGGTATCCATTCAACTATTAAATCACTTGGTTGATTAATTTTTAATTGCATTCTTTGAATGAAATAATCAATTTTTTCGTTTCCACTAGATATAGAATATTCTTTTAATTGGCATGCTTTACACCATTTGCACTGAAAATCTGTATATATTTTACCACATTTTATACAATATTCTTCATAATATCTATCAAAATATTCGTCATTAAAAACTAAAATATAATCCTTTGTATCTGAATTGTAAGATATTCCATATATATGAATTTTATTACTATCAATTGATTTAGCCTGTTATAATATTAAGAATGTTATATTTTATATTAGTTAAAGTAAGTATTTAAATCAGCAGATAATCTCTTACCTCATTTAGAAATTCTTCAGTGATATTTTGAGAACAATGAAAACACTTTAAAGTGACATTCTCATTTGGCTTTCTCATATATTTCTCATCATATTTGTTCCAACGATAAAATGGACCAACCTTCCATATTGCTGAATATATTGTAATAAAATCTTGTTTATCTATTTCTTTAATTTCATCAAACTGATTGTGTGGTATCCATTCAACAATTAAATCACTTGGTTTGTTAACACTTAATTGCGTTTCTCGAATGAGATTATCAATTTTTTCATTTCCACTAGTCCAGTTTATAAAATTTTGTTTTAAAAAATTTATTTGACATGGTTTACACCACTTAACCCTTATTTCTGTATATAATTTATTGCACTTTACACAATACTTTTCAAAATCTTCAAAATAAAGAACTAGAAAATAATCTTCTGTATCTGGATTTTGAGTTATTCCATATATATTAAGCATATTGCTAGATCTATCTATTGAATATTTTTTAACCTATTAAAATTTAAGAAAATTTACTATTATTAAAGAATTGGAGTATTGGACTTGGCCAAGTTCATAGAAAAATTACATACATTACCTCATTTAAAGAATCATTAATATTTTGTGAGTTATATAAACATTTCAAAGCAATAATTCTATCTGAATGTCTTACATATTCCATTCTACTAAAATTATAAGATAATGGACCATCTTTCCATTTTGCTGAATAAAAACCACGATTGCCTATTTCTTTAATTTCATTAAATTGGTTGTATGGTATCCATTTAAATATTATATCTTTTGGTTTATTAATTTTCAATTGCATTTCTTGAATGAAATTATCAATTTTTTCATTTCCACTGGTCCAGTCCATAAATTCTTGTTTTAAATAATCTTTTTGACATGGTTTACACCACTTATACTGAATATTTGTATATTTTTTACCACATTCTACACAACATATATTATAATTAAGAACAAAAATATAATCTTTAGTGTCTGGATTTTGAGATATACCACATATCCTATAAATAGTATATTCTTTAACCTATTGGAATATGAAAAAATTTATTGTATTAAAAGTATTTAAAAAGTTAAATTCATAAGTAATTGTACCTTATTTCTTAGAAATTCATTGGTGATATTCTGTGAACTATCTAAACATCTTAAAGCAACTTCTCCAACTGGTTTCCTCTTAAAAATAATTTTATTAGTACTAAAAACGCGAAATCTGCACCAAATTCGGAAAAATAAAAAACTTTGTAATTAGCTCTATGCAAGGGATTTAATAATGAGTTTGAAAAATGACGTTTCAATTATTGTACTTACTTATCAAATCTATAATATAATGGACCGTCCTTCCATATTGCTAAATATGAATTATGATTTCTTATTATTTTAATGTCACTAAACTGATCGTATGGTATCCACTCAAATACTCTATAATTCAATGTAAAATGATAATCTATCTGTATTTTTTGAATGAAATTATCAATAGTTTCATGTCCACTTGTCCAGTTTGTAAAATTTTTTTTCAGATAATTTACTCTACATGATCGACAAGCATATTTTTTAAAAAAACAATTTATGCATTTCCACGCAGTTCCCTCGTTTATTGTGTTATTTTGAAATGACGTTATACTTTTTCGAAGTATTTTCCTAGATATAGAAGTCATGTTTACAAAAAAGATAATAAATTTTTTCTAAACACCAGATACCAATAAATATTGATTCTCACTGAATTATAAGGTTTCCTAATATGAAAAATGATTAGCCGAACAAATCATATTCGTAAATTTTCGTGATGTTCACGAGCGTGTACAGATATTGTACTACCAAAGCCATTCAGAAGGCGTGTTGTTTGCTTAATTTCTGTGATACGGCAAGACAAAAAAAATAATAGTTAGCTGCACAATAATATTTATAGTTTTAATGCATTATAAACAAAAATAATTATAGTTACACACTAAAATAAAAAAAATATTAAGTTTATTTATTCTTTATATGTAAATGGGATTTTGAATATCTGCATAATAAATATTAGATATGATATCGGATATAATAACAGTCAGGGGAAATCCGACATGCAGATCATTTTCATATTAAACAAATTTTATGTAACATTAATCAGATTGCAGTTAGACATTAAATTTCGAATGTATCATACTTACACAAATTAAAAAATTGAT
>JADRCO010000914.1:0-24731 GCA_021464525.1 Rhizophagus sp. LPA8_4_AMF
CATTGCATACACTAAAATATTTTGACTACATGTTGAGTATACAACTGCTATCTATTGTTATCTGTCGGTTATATGTTTTTCTCATTTTTCAAATTTGACATGTTTCAGTAAAGAGTTTTCATTTAAGCAAATGTGTTGATTAAGTTATTTAATCTTATATAATATACTAGTACACATCATGCTATACAGTATATTACAGACCCGAATTTTTTATAATTAATTATGCTGGATATAACGAAACTATATAATAAAATGCTATATACCGCATCCGAACTTATTTTAATCGAACGGTTATATGAACATATATATTTGACATACTGAAATATCATGTGATATAAATTAGTTACACCAATCATAATCTTTTTTTTATCAGAGTACAGAAAAAAAATTTTTTAAAAAAATTTCAAACCTTTCTAATGTTAGCCTTGCACAACAATACCGTGTTGAAAAGTTAACAATAACTGACATTTTGAAAGAAAAAGAGCTTACAGAAGTAATAATATCATCAAAATAGTCGCATGTCAATATTTTATTGGTTAATTTTATATACTGAACAGTTCAGTATAAAAATATAAGTATTATATACAGTAGCGAACTCATCCTATACCGAACCAAATCTCCCGGAACGGAAGGTTTGTTATATCCAGAGTTGACTGTATACGGAGAAATTTCTTCCTGGTTAAACTCAGTTATTATTTTCTTTTAAAAAAGATTTTTAGTTAAGATTTATAAGATTTATAATATATTAAAAGTGAACATATCTATGCATAATTTCTTTTAATGAACAATATTCCTATTCCGAGATTATCCCAGCATATAAATAAAATTTATTGTAATTAGTCATTTTGACAAATTTGAGGGCGAAATATCAAAATTTGTTATCGAAATTAAAGATTATCTATAATTTGAGTTGAAATTCTTTGAAATATTATTTATGACGAAGCATTCAAAATTCTGTGATAATTGCGAATAATTTAGTAAACATGAAATAAAGATAATACTGTGTGACGGCTAAATATAAATGGACAAAAATCGCCGACTTCCGGTTATTAAACAAATGGATTAATAGCTTAATTTATGTAAATTACTACTAAAATATGTATATATAAATTGTATGACGAATCGATTAAGATTTAACCAATATTAAATAGACTCACATCTTCTATATTTATATTTGGCGTAGAAAAAGTGGTTAGATCATTTCTAAATTTATCCTTTTGTCGTGCATGAATCATCAAGCGCCTATATTATTTTGGAAGCATAGCACAAGTTAAATTAATTAACTTGTAATCTAGACTATCGTTTATAAAAATAAAATCTACTGATAATAGGATTTGCAGCAGTGAAAAATGAAAAACACATATTGCGGCATTTTTCTTTATTTTTTTAAAAAGTTTATTAATTTTTAAATTGAACTATCTACTGTAAACGTTAAATTTATTACTTGTAGATTATCAATAAAGAAGCATAAATTTCATTGTTCAACCCAAAAAAAAGGTTGCGTAATTAAATAAAACAAAATAAATAAATCATTTGGCCTAGATCTCCCCAAACATGATTGAATTCGTATATATTTTTTATATTTATTTAATTTCTTTGATTATTTTCTCAAGTCAAATTCATGACTCATGAGCGATGAGTGAAGGGATTTTTTCGCATATAAATTTTTTGTTCGTCTTTCTATGGGCTGTATTTATTAACGTTCCTTTTTATTTAAAAAATAACATTTAAATTTATATTTTATTAAAAAAATGTATAGTAAATTAATATTAATGAATGTAATAATTCAGCACAAAAAATAAAAAGTCATCCCTTTTATGCAATCATTTCTTATCATGTGACATGCTAAAATTTCTGAAATCCGTTTTTGCGTTTTCTATTTTATCAGAAAACATTGATACACTAGGTATGTTTTTTGTAGAATCATTTATACAACTTATGCCTGTTTGATATTTTTGACTTTAAAAATTATTGCTTTGAGAGATTTGGCGCGAATCTATCGTTTTTAATTCACTAGTCTAATTGTCTGTCACCCAAATGCATAACCAAATAAGCATTATACAGTACTGGTATCAATTGGGCATTCCATATTGGATGTTTTATACGGTGAACCTGCTGTTACACGAATCAAAAATTAACTTTTGCAGATCTGACAATTCGTGTTACCAACATTCTATCAAAAACAAATTAGAAAATCTAATTAATTCTTAACGTTATATAAAGATCATTCGAATATACAGTATAAAATCGATCATAGTTCTCCAGTATTTCGAATGGGGGAAAATAGTACGGTAATCTAATTTGAGTTATTCGAGTCTACCCGGATTAAGGAAATGACCCTAATCCAACCACTTGAAAAATTACAACGCTATAAACATCATAATTTTTTTGATTTAGCTTTTGGTTTCAATATTATCCAAATATTTTGGATCAACACAGAGAATAACACCACGCACAGGTACGATAAACACTTTCAAAAGAACCGTGGCTAATGTTTAATCATTTTTCGGCAATTGTTTTTCCTAACCATATATACGTGAGGACGGAATTAGGTGTTGACATAATAAGAAAAAAGAATAGAAAAACAGAAAAGGATTTTTGTGTAACAAATAACATGGTTAGTTAAGTAACTTACCGCAGCAATCATTCTTACGTTGATTTATCTTGATAATCTTTTTTTTAGGTTTCAGCTTTGAACTTAGAACGGACTGGGAAGGAAAGTATTTTTTTTTTAATTGGTTTAAAGAAATGTTTCTGACGTTTCATTTCCTTTTTCATTTTTCTAGGAACATCAAGTTTCTTATACGACTCGGACTTTTAAAGGTAAATTAGGAAAGGGAGAGGTGTATTTATTTATTTGACTTTTAAGAAACGGTTCAAGCGTTTTATTTCTTATTTTTTTTACTAGGGACTCGAGTTCTTTATATAAACCGGACTTTTAAAGGTAAATTGGGAAGAGGGGTGTCATATGTCTATTTTTTTCATTTATTTGACTTTAAAGAGACGTTTAGAACGGTTTATTTCTTGATTTTTTCCTAGGGACTCAAATTCTTTGCATAAACCGGACTATTAAAGGTAAATTAGGAGTGGAGATGTCATGTGTCTATTTTTTTTTCATTTATTTGACTTTAAAGAGACGTTTCTAACGTTGCATTTCTTGTTTTATCCTAGGGGCGTCATTTCTTTGTAAAACCCGTACTTTTATAGGTAAATTAGGAAAGAGGGAGGTGTGCGTGTAATTTTTTATTTGTTTGATTTAAGAAATGTTTTTTACGTTTCATTTCTTGTCTTTTTCTAGGGATACAGCTCGACAGAGCTGTTAGATAAATGGAGATTTGGGTAAATGAGAAAAGGGATGACGAATTGTTCTTAATTCGTCTTTTTTGCATTTTCATTTTCATTTTTTTGCTAATCTTGATTCATTTGCTAGTTTCTTATTTTATTCTTTGAGTAATTTTATTCATAAAGATCGTGATGAAATCATAAATTTATTTGCACGGTTTTAATAATGACTTATTACATATTGTAATAAAAAGTTTTTTTTTTGTAAAATTTCACATTATATAAATAATAAAAAAATTTTTTTAAGCTGAACAATTTTATCCACTTTTTTCTTTTATTATTGCGTGTTCACACATTTTTTTTTTTTTTTTATGATCTCTCATGAACAATTTGTTAGTTGATCTTGCGTAGACAATTTTACCACTATTATCTTAATTCTGGTCGGAATTATTTAAGAAATTATCTTTAATCCTCCCGAAAAGTTTTTGACGGGTTTGACTTTTTTAGTTAGAATGAGGTACAAAATGTAGAGTGACAATCCGTTAATAAGTTAATAAACGGATATTGGATTATCCAATTATCACGCACGTGTATCGGGCCTTTAACAAATAGTTACGTCAGTATCCACATGGCTTAACTCCTTTTTTCCTCTCGTTACTCATCTAATGTATCTTTCATAAGTGGTAAAAGATTAAGCGAAGAAAAATTAAATTCAGTGATATTTAATTTAATTACAATTGTTCATTAATAATATTGGCGAAAATATAAACAAATTATATAAATAAGCCAAAAACCGTTAACCGTTATGTATGTGGACAAAATCAAAGCTAAAAAAACATGTTTTAGATGTAAAAAGTAGGCATAGGAAACTTAAATTGTTATCAAAAAAGAACAGTAAAACAAAGTGAATTATATTATTGATTATAAGTCTAATATTGGTAATAATATAGTCTGATAAATCATATTGACCCAAATTAATAAAAAATCAGGGCGCTAATGCCATAATTATATTATTATTCAATTATCCGATTATTCGATAAGTAAACGAATATTATGTCTGTAACATCTAACTTGGATCAATCAGATGATATACCAGATTGTGATGATTTTAAATTTGGTCCGATACATACAGATATTTGCATAAACCAGATCCCATTTATAATTTGTAGCACAGCAATTTTTGATGATCGATCGCGACGCATAGTATAATTTATATTACAAAGTATTAAAAATAATGAATTTAGTTCACTCTTTATCAAACAAGCATAAACCTAGTTCTTTATCATTAATAATCTTTTAATGGTCAAATCTCGATATACCGAACTCGTTCGTGGTTCAGGAGCATAAATTCGGTATAGAGTAAAAGTTCGGTACGTAATTTTTTTTATATACCGAATTCCATAAGTTTCGGTATATTTCTTTCACGTGATTAAAATATTCGTTTTGGCCAGAATTAAGGTTTTAATTATCACTAGACTAGCATAAATTATGAGAAATTCCAAACACATGATCACTGTTTGGTTATATGAAAAAATTTTTTTTATATGCTTTATTATAATGGTAAATAAATAAAAGTTCGGTATAGTCGAGAGTTTGTTATATCGTGGATTCGTTATATCGAGATCAGACTGTATTGAATACTATTTTAATTCTATAATTCATCATCAATGTCACATAATTGCCAACATTAATTAGGAAATTAACCAAGTGTTAAATAAAGGTGACAAATAAGATTTTAATCCGAAAAATGAAAGGAAGGGTATGACAACTGGTAGTCACGTAAATCATTTGAACATTAAAGTGATATTTTATTGTTGACTAAATGAATTAGTTGTGACAGTTGAATGAAATATTCGTTAAAAGCTTGATATAAAATAAATAATCATACGCTAACTTTGGAGTACTGTTCCGAGAATGGTGGTATAATTTGAGCTTTACCGAATATTTCTGAGTTCTTTAAATTTTGCTAAGTGTCCCGACCTTTTTGAAATCAACTATAAAATTACGGTCGATTTTTGTCCCCACTAGGGCCTGACCGACCGTTTGACTACATTACAGATGATTCCATAATATACGGGACACCCAACATTTTTACTCCATGCCAAGAGAAACTTGGTAAGATTCGGAATAAAATAAAGACTACACCGCTGTGCTTGGACCAGTGCTCCAAATCTAACAATATAGTTTTACCTTATTCTGAACTTTACTGAGTTTTATCAAATTACCGACAGTATGTGACTTATTTTAGAATTTAGATAAATTTATTACAATAAATTGTACAGTCAAGCAATTGGTCAAATGGTCGGTCAAACGGTCGATCAAACGGTCAAGCGGTCAGTCAGGTCTTTGACCAGTCACAGTCATGACCGGCGGTTAATGACCGTGACCGTTGCCATCCGCAGTCCATCTGAGTTACGGACTTAAATAAAATATAATCAATATAATTATTATCTGAATTGATTTTTTTAATTGATTATTTCATTTGTCATATTCCAAAGATACACTACTTGGACAAAAGTGAAGAGACTTTATATTTCTATTAATTACTCAAAAATGTATATAATAACTATACTTGAAATTTTAATATGTAATAACATAGGTGCTAAAGAATATATGTTCAAATTTTCATAGTTCTAACTTTCATACAACTATATTAAACTTAAAAAGAAAATTTGATGATTATTACGCCAATCTATATAAAATAAATAAATTATTTGTCACTATCACTCAGTTTATTTAAAATTGTACATATAATAATGTCTGAAATTTTAACATATGACAGTACAATTTCTGGCTATTGTATATACACAAAATTTATTAAAATTTCAAGCATTATTATTATGCAAAATTTTAAGTAATTAACAAAATAAAGGGTCCGCTACATATAACCAAATTGCCTAAATTAGTAATAATTGCCAAATTTCTTTTTTTAATTGACATAATTGTATCAAAGATAAAATCGTGAAAATTTGAATATATATTTTTGTAAACTTATATTATTACATATTAAAATTTCAAGTATTGTTATTATGTACGTTTTTGAGTAATTATTAAAAATATAAGTCCTTTCACTTTTGTCCAAGTAGTGTAATAAACATAATATATTTCTAATTAAAGAAAATTTTTCAATCAAATAATTCGAACGTTGCAATAGTATATTATTATTTAATAACAGAAAAAGATCAGGAACCAGGCATATACATGATGAGTATAACATAACGTCTATAAACATCGTTTATTGTTTCGTTTAAGAAATACTAAATGTTTAACATAAAAGGTAATATTACGATATAATATGTTTACATGCTACTTTTTGCATTTCTATAAAAAAAAAAATCGAAATTGTATTCTAATTCATATATTGTACTTATTAAGATCTTAAATTTGAATATGCTTAATTTTTAAGTTAAACATGCTAATTTTTGCATTTCTATAAAAAAAATTCGGCTTAAAATATTTAATTCATATACTGTATTTGATCTTAACTTAATTTTAAGAAGACAGATTCATGATTTGTGATATAATAGTAGTGTATTGATACGTTACGTTGAAGGAAAGAACAGCTATTGATATATAATATGCCAGATCCATCAATTCGTTTTTAATGGAATTTATTTTTTAAAACGGAATCCCATTAAAAAACTGATTTATAAATGGATCATTTACAGATTGTAGAGGAAGGTATACTATTATCCTCAAATTATTGATACTTGTATTTCGTTGTCTTACATATCGATTTCGCCTTCTTTGTTTAATCTTTCGTGATCCAAATGTTTCCACATTATTAGTGTAGTGAGTCAGGAATTTTAAAGATCTGTTAGAAGACATTATCCTGTTTAAAATTATTGTTTTAAGGAAAAGATATAAAATATTTTCATTTTTTAGAAAATTAAAAACAAACGAAATATTTTATGTTCAAAATTATACCTTAAGGAACTTCCTTGACGCAACTGCTTTTTATAGCCCTTGAACGAATGATATTTAGGAGGAGATTTGACAGGATCATATATTGAATTTTCGATCTTTCTCAGCATCCTGGGAACGTGATTGATTACGGGAAGACTAATAGAGAGGAAATTAAATAACTCTATATTCCCTTTTGAGGGTAAATCTTCGTTAACATTAGCTAATCCTTCAATTAATTTATAAACTAACATAGGTAAATTACTTGTACGGAGTAATTTAACTTTTAAAAAAGCACAAATTCTATCAACGTCAAAGTAATGTTGATTATGTTTTCGAAAATAATTAAACAGTAGTTGGATAAAATATTTCGACGCAGAAGCATTTCTTGCAATTAAAGGTTGAAATATGTCCATATCAATAGAAGCAACAACGTTATTTTAATTGAGGAGGAGACTGACATTTTATATTCAGTTATTATAATATGACTATTAATTTATATTAACTATTATTTTATAAAAAATTCAGCCAGTAAGGATGAGAATTTTTGCGGGACGCATCGATTGATTAAAATACAATATTTTCGGGACCAATCTTAAAGTGCGTGTTATTTTAAACTGATTACAATTAAGGTTAAACAATACGTCCGTTTAATACATTTTAAAATATATTATATAATTAACACATAATCAATTACTAGATGCTTGGAAACTACGGATTTGGAAATAAATTTGAAAGGCATTTTTGGAAAAAATATGACGAATCGGACGTTTTAATCAATGAAGATTTATTTTACTTAGAATATAATAGATTTGTTTATCTGGATTAATAATTTTACATAATTCAAACAAAGTTAATATTATTCTCATGTCAAAATAAAATTCATTTAAAAAAGCTTTATTCTAAAATATTAATAATAAATCTATAAAAGCTTAGTACTCAAAATCTTTATTCTACTTTTTAGGTTTAGCTGCAAAATATTTATATCTTAAAAAAAGAATAATTATCCAATACATGTAAAAGTAGGAGATTAATCTAAAGATTTGATGGTAATATTTTGTTTTGCTTTATATGTACGACATTATGTGTTTTTAATATGATTAATTAATTTATTTTTAATGACTATGTGATCACATGATCATCCCTTTTTTAGATAATTTTTTATTTTATTTACCCTTTTAGATAATTTTTTTTTACCCCTCAGTCCCTCATGTTAAGATGAACGTTCGCTAGATTATGATAATATCTCAGGAGTTTTAGGCTAATTTGTAAATTTACAAATTTCAATTTTAATGGTTTTGTAAAGTTACATCAACGGATAGGCGGGATGCTCCTCACTTAATTTTACTGTGTTTGAAAGTTTTCTTTCATCTATCAATTATATCGAGTCTTTTAAACCGATGGATATTAACTTATTATGTTACATTTTTGGAATTTTTTGAATGTATTAATCAGAATGTTGATTGTTAATAATCATGCAATAATCATCGAAAAAATTTTATATAAATTTATATATATATATATATGTTTATTTAATAACCATAAATTAAGTAATGTCTTAAAAGAATCAACAAAACAAAAAAATTTAATTGACTGTATGATTATTATATTGATTATATAAATATGATATAAAAGTAATTTTGACGAAATGTTTTCGAATATTTTAGTAAAAACTAAAATAATAAATGATTATGATATGCAGAATTATTTATAAATAGATTACGTGGATACAAAATATATATAAATACCTGATAATCCAATCTAACCATAATCATTTTGTACAACGTACAACGGTAAATATTTGTGATCTTATTAAGATAATGTTGAAAATTTTTTTATTACATCAAAATATATTTACTTTCAAATGAGTAACTAATGATATACTTGCATTATTCGTATGACAACCTTAATTTGGCAATTACATTTTAAATGAGGAATTGGTATTAAGAATTGATTAATGGGAATATCCAATTGTAATTACTATAAAATTGAAAAAATCACGATTTTAGATTATTAAATCAGATTATCAGACGTCAAACTTTATTATTAATTTACAACTATCGGGTCTATGATCTTCCATGGCTATATTACGGATCATCATCGCGTAAAATTGGTAATCGCTCTTGTGAACTTTACTTTGAGCAACGTTAAACAAAGTTTTATTATTTAATATACAGTATAGTAAATATCATAAAAAAAACATCTAGATTTTGTTACGGAATTTTTGAGGCAAAGATAATTCCCCTTTACTTTTATAAAAAATATCTTAGAAATATCGTTTTAATAATATTATTTCATCATTATTTTTAGAAAATTTCTTTATGTAAGACAGGAGATAGATAATCGAATCATAATAAATATAGTTGCAGGAGTTTCCTCCCTCGAATCAAAAAATATTTTAGGGTAAGATATATAAAATCCGAATTTTCCGAACTGTCTTAAAAACTTAAATATACATATAAACTATATACAGTACATCAAATTAGTCAAAAATCCAAAAATTTATTTGATATTTAAGGGAAATTATCTCTATTTCCTTCAATTAGTATTTTACGGGCAAATGTATATACTTACAATTATCATATACTGTAGTCACACAAATTATCTATTAAAAAATCAACCGTTCAACGCGAAATTTTACATTTTTCCTATCGTTATTCCAACATACTATACTTGTTTTCAGGAAAATAATACATATAATTTAGATCGGAATTATATAATTTTTCCAGAATTATAATTAAAAATTAATGATAATTCTGGTCATGATTTTGACCCCCCAGATTATGATCCTACTAGGATTTTACCCACACATTACATTAGATTTTATTGCCTTTAAAAACCGAAATATTATTGTAACTTGGACAAAATCCTTTAAGACAATGTTGAAACCTGAAAAGATGATTAATTAGTTCTTCCCTGTGAAAAAAGTCGATCCGTTTTTATATTCCATCTTTTTTCCATAAAAGGTTCATATTTCCGGAATTAATAACCTTATATCACGGAATTTATCGAATTATTTTCATTTTCCGTGAATGGATTCGTGAAAAGCTCATTTTTACAAAAATAACGGATAAAACTTTTTATAGAGCTTTAATTTTAATACTTTTTTACCAATGTTTTAACATTTAGGATTTTAGGCTAATAGACAATTTAATTAAATATATTTTATTAAAGTTTATATAATAAAAGCCCCGTATTATACCTTTTAACTGCTGAAATCACAACTTTTTTTTAAATCGCAGAAATCACAAAAAAACACTTAACACCACAGTGAAGTTTCCGTAATGAAAGTTGCGATCAAGTAGGTGTTTGGAAATATTTATTGCATATTTCTCTGAGTATTTGAAAATATTTGTTGCCTTTTCTAAAATTAATTATGATTTCAATAATAGAGACGAAAAATAATCATTGTGAGATCAAATAAAAGTGATATTGAGTGTCAATGTATAATTGTGAGTTTAGTTATTTGTTATTTATGCTTTCTTTAATGAAATCTGCTTAATAATTACACTTTCTATTAGCGTTAGATATTGTATGATATAAATTGTTAAATATTCATTTGGTTAAGCAAACTATTGGAAAATTCGAAGAAATTATGCTGGTAATTAAGAAATTTTATAAATTTATTTATTTTATTGAATTTTATTTGTTAATTAATACTATACTATTTAATATGATATTTATTTACATATATTTATATTTTTCGTCAACATTATTATGAACAATTATAATTAAAGTTAAATATCACTTAATTTAATTCATTTTTACTTTATTTATGCAGGCTATGTTTAATTTTTTATAAATATTCAAAATTTTTGATAAAATCCTAACGTATTCGATTATATATATAAATATTATGAATTTTGATTGGTCAAGAATCACGTGATTGCCGATCATTTCTTGAATTTTTGTTGTTTTATGTTATTTTTTACCCCTGTTCTGTCGGATTAACATGCAATTTCAGGGTTAACATGTCGCAAAAAATAGCTATAGTATGAAGGTACCTCAACCACAATACCATGTGATGTTACAAATTTCCAAAAAAAGAAAGGAAAAAATTAGTAATATACTGTAGACGGCAATCCTATTTATATAAAAATTAATAATGGGACAACGACAAAACATTCCCACTAAAAATGGTATATTAATTTTAATTTGTGGCTTCCCATTCGTTATATAGTGATTTTTTCAACGAAATAGTAGCTACTGTAGCTACTAGCTACTACAATAATTATGAGGTTTCTCGATACAAGAAAAACTTTTTTCATAATTAGAGTAATTAAGGAAAAATAATTCCAATTTTATTAGGAAAAAAATCAATTCAAATGGTAAACATAGAAACAAATCTAAAAACTCATTAATAAAATTAATTAAACCATTAACAATCTTATTAATGTAACAGTAACCGTTCCATAATCTTACATTTTTAAATAAAAAGAAATTCTAAGATTGATATAAATTATCAACATAATAAACTTGATTATAATTATCACCATCATTTTGAGATCCAGCAAATTGATTATAATCTTGTTGAGAGTTAATAAGAAAAGCAATTGCGTCATGCTGTTGAGAATGATTAAATATATCTCTATTAGTGTTTATCATACTTTCAAAAACACAATAGTCTTGAATAAGTCCCTTAAATAAATCAAAATTCTGTTCATTCATCTGTTTTGGTTTCAAATAATGAATCAAGTCTTTTTTCAAATAAAACTTAAGATTTTCCTGATGACTCATGGAAAATTCTTGTTGTTGATATTCGCTCTGAATGAATTGAATACCAAAAAAAGTCTTGTTTAGGAACTGAAATATAAATGCATGTGAAACCATCTCACATGTTACTTGATAAATTTTCTTAATTTCAGGTTGTTCGTGATAAAACATAAAAATATTGTTGGACTTGAAATAATTATTGATTATTAATTGTGATACACTTTCAAAAGTTAATGGTGTTTCTTCACAGATTATATAATACATTTGAAAGTCATTGAATGGTGCATAAAAGAACGAATGATTACTCAGAATAGGTTTTTGAGTTGAATAGGTTGCATGTTGTAATCTTGGATTCATGTTTACATTTATAGTTGATGCGGATATTTGAGACATATTATCAAGAACAACCGGAATACCTTGTACAATATTTACATTTGATTAAATGTTGAGAGTATCAAGTTGAGGATCATATGAAAACAATAATGGAATGTTTTTAATTGAAGTATAAATAGTTGGCTTGTTAATATTTTGCATACTATGTGGTTGTATTGGATTCATAGTTATTATTAAGATGTATAAATGAATAATATAAAGAAATTTATTAAAAAAATTAATGTAATAATTTTTTTTTCGTTTTTTTGTTTTCAGAAAGAAGAAAAAGAATTTTAACGTTATATATATTTGTAATTTGTATATAAAGTTAAGTTGTAAACTTCTCCGCCGTTGGCGTTTGCTTGATCCCTTTAAGGTTAATGAACCGATTCTTTTTTAATACCACAATAATAAAAATTTTATTGTTCATGAAGTGTTTCACGAAATAGTTATAATTGTATATATTAAAATAATAAAATAACGCCGTATGAATTGATTACTTTTTTTTTATTTTCATTTACTCTCGTATCTGGAAAATGTAGGCGGCGTGATAATGAATCTATGCAGTATGACATAAATTACTTTCGAACGGAAACATGTAATAAAGCTAATTTCAAAAAAAAAAAGAAAAGCACCTGTATTTAAACTAATATAGATAGATACAAGGGTATATGTGCGTTATCGCTTGTTTCTGGAGACTGAAATAATTTTTATTAATAATTAATGTGTGACTTAAATAATTCGATGATAGGGCCGACCCATTATCATTCGATAGATAGTCGGTTAATATTTTTAGTAATAAAACACCAAATTACTTTTTGTGGCAATAATTAAGTTGAAAAACAAGCAATTTGTGCATCTGTTAAATAAAACCTTAATAGTAATGATAGCTTTGTTTAGTTTGCTTAATATTTATTCCCGGATGAATGAACATATATGTGTGCTAAGCCTCATCATCCGATTTATGTACATCAAAAGTAAATATTTACGGAGATCACTATAAAAATCGGATATATATGAAGCATGTAATATAATAAAAATAATGGTATAATTAGCCGATAATAATATACAATCTATTCGCCTAAAAGTACACCATACATATGGGCGGATTTGTCTCTTCAACTAATTATAAACTAATTCCACCAATCAAATAGTTCTCGTAATTACTATATATAGTGAGATTTACTGTAGATCGCACTAAATATAGTAATTACGAGAACTATTTGATTGGTGGAATTGGTTTATAATTAGTTGAAGAGACAAATCCGCCCATATGATACTATGGAAACCTCGCCCGGATCCAGATCCGGGTCCTTTCAAATTAGAACTAAACCCGGGACTTGTAGTTTCTAGTAAGAAATACCTAAAAAAAATTTCTGGGAAAAACTCTCGATAAATTATCATTTTTCTAGTTTAATTCCAAAAAAAAAGTCCGAAATATGATCAATTTTCTAATAAATTTTATAATGTTATTTGTCACCAACCAAAATATCTCTTGGGCTCGTGAAATTAAGCTTAATTTAGCATTCCAGAAATAAAATAACTTTGGTTATTATAAGTGATGTTGACTCCAAAAAATTAAATTTATCGGTTAAAAACTGAAACAAAAAAAAACTGAAAGGAGCTCTTTGAGTTAAAGTTGCAATTATGGTACTTGAGGTTTCAAATTCAAACATATGCCATCTGGTATGACAAGATACGATGAAAACTAATTATTGTGACTTTGTATCTTTGGCAACAATCTCAAGACATTTTGGATGAAACCATTAAAGTAAATTCTAATAGTTTGGATTTATTTCGATGTATGCATGAATCCCGTTCATTTCCGAAAGTCACTTTATTTACACATACGGTAATAAATCCTTAGTAAATAGTATAATCTTATTAAATAAATTATGAAAGGTTATACTTATCTATGCATGATTAGTAAAAAAAATGTTGAACGTAAACAACATAAGGTTATCTTATTATTAGGTTCGATGAGCATACGTTCATAATGACATTTGTTATATTGAAATAGAGCTATTCGTAGCACAATTCTTCATATGCATTAAATAAGTAAAGATTTATCGAATGAAATAAATCTAGCCAAAACCTTTTCTTAAAAAAAAAATAAACAATTTAATGATTAAGCTAGAAAACGTTATATTTAACAAACTGAGATTGTTCAACAAGTCTTATTGATTCTTAATTAAAAAGTTTGTTTTATACGTGATTCAAACTTTAATGTAAAAGCCATTTGAAATTTTCTAATTTACCAAACCTTGCCTAAACCTAACGCGTGACGATATTAACCAAGAAAGAATAATAGTGCAATTTGATTTATTAGTATTATTTAAGTTAATAATTTAGTTTCCTTTTAAGATGCAGTCAGCAGAAATCATACAATTATACATACACATAACTTCCTTTCACACAACCGTAAGCGTAAGGTGTAAGCGTAAGCGTTATAGTTTATTATTATCGAAATTATTTTTGATCATAGTTATTAGTAATGTATATAATAGAAATTATTTAAGTAAATAGTAATTTATTCCGAATAAAGCTAAAGTACTGTAATATTTTAAAATTTTATCTCCGTTGGCGTCTTTTTATGATTTTTTTAAGGTTAACAAATAACTGAACTTTTCTGCACACCACAATAACAAAAAAAAAAATTACTGTGCATCAAAGTGTTTTAAGTTTTTACTTTTAAAAAAGTTAATAATTATTTTTCGTGATTTATATGAACCACGTGACTGAAATGGATAAATATACCGTATTTTGCGGTATAAGCGCCCCTTTTTGCACCTAATGCCGGCCAAGATCCTCATAATTCTGGCCAGGGGTGCTTATTTTCGGGGGTGCTTACTAACCGCAAAATACGGTATTGATAAAAAGGTAACGTTCTGCAAATAGATTTCTTTTTTTTTTTACTTTCATTTCCTTCGTTTTTAGTCATATAAGCGTGATAATGAATCTATAAACGGAAACACATAAATAAACTGCTCCTGAGCATTTAAAAAAAAAGAACAATAGGGATATATGTGTATTCTTGCATATTGAAATAATTGTTATTATAATAGAATCATTATTATATAAATTGTTGTATAACAAACAGGGTCCGTTACCATCCAATATAGTAATTATAATAATGTGCTAAATATTTGGATTTTCAGAAAACATATTATGTGCATGTGCATCGAGTACAGAGAAGTTTTCCCAAAATCGTGATTTGATCGGAAAAGGGAATCTGGCGTGGCATCAAATAAAAGTAAAAAATTGCGAAAAAAATTATTTTAAAGATAAACTATTTGGAACTTTGGGATAAATATTATGTATTAAATAGTTACTAACTAGCAGTAACACCGAGACCAATGAATATGTACATTGAAAGAAAATTTTGATTTATATTTAGAAAAATTAGGTATTATATAATAGTTTGTTTATAATTAGGAGTTTACTTTAGTTAATATAATGAATAGTATGGCAAATTTATATTTACAATATGATTATATTAGAATAATATACAGTATAACTGTATTAAAATGATATAAATTATATTTACTAAAAATAATATATTAAAAATAAATAATAATTAATTTTAAAAATTTTCCAAATAAATTTTGAAACGAAATTCTTTATTAAAAAATAATTATTTTCAATAAAATTTTCTATTAAAAGACTTCTAAATGAAATTCTCCATCAAAAAAGACTCATAAAAAAATCTTTTTATCCAACAAAATTATCAAAAAAAAAACTCTTCTATTAAAGAAAAATTCTCTAACGAAATTCTCAATCAATAAAAATATCCCTATTAAATAATGAAAATCTTCCATCAAAAACACATTTTCCCTATTAAAAAAATTCAAAAAAGATTCTTACTATTAACAAAAGAATTTCTATATCAATAAAACTTCCCTCTTATTAAAAAAATAACGAAATTCTTTATCAAAAAAAAGATCTTTCCTGCTAAAAAAATTTACTAACGAAATTATCTATCAAAAAAAAATCTTTCCAAGTAAAAAAAAATCCTACAATGAAATTTCTATCAAAAAAAAAAAATATCTCAGTAAAATTATTTATCAAAAAAATACTCCCTATTAAAAAAAAATTCTCTACCGAAATTCTCTATCAAAAAAAAAAAAGATATCTCCTGTTGAACAAATTTTTTAATAAAAATTCCTGGGAAATTTTATTATAATGATCTATTTATTAAATGGAGATTACTTATTATTATTAGCAATTGGTGATAGTAGTCTTAACATGGAATAGATCGGAAATTCGCCATAAATAAAAATTTACTACCAGCTACATTTAGGCAAGAATTTTGCCAAAGAGAACGCAGACGAGTCACGTGTCGCGCAGTTCAAAATTATTTATACAAGTTATGCAAAATTAAAATTAAACATAATTCTGGCCAGAATTTTTATATAGATGATCGACATAAATTTGCACCCGAAATCGTATAGCAGGATCGCGAATTAATAGTAGTACATTTGCTTCGTCCCAGATGCTAAGCCTATTCATGTGATTTAGGCTTACTTATGAGCTGATTGGTCAAAAAAATAGTCCGAAAGCTTCGGGTTCCTATTTTTATGAATAACAAGCGAGCTAAAAACCACCTTTTTTCTTCAATTATCTTCAATTGACAGAAAATGCCAATAATCTTGCATTTTTAATATAACAAAAATGAGTTCTCAGCAAGATTTTTTTCAATACAGAAAAATTATTATTTTATTTTAAATACAAGAAATTTTAAAATAAATAATAGAGAATATGATACAAACATGCATTTCCTTTTAGCTTTTATTTGAGTTATCATTATCATAAAAGAATAAAAAATTCCGTTGCTTAATGTCAAACTATAGTCAAGCTTATAATTCTATTGATCTCGTTATTGATTGATATACTTGAACACAATGACATCACTAAATGATCAAATTTCATGTCTGAAAGGTTGACTGCGCATGCACCGCAGCTCCTGATCGCGTGACACATCCAATCAGATTATCGTGTTGCACTGATAAAACATCTCTCCACCTCTTAGAAAAAACGAAGACTTAAAAAAAAAAAAGAAGAAAAAAAAGCAGAATTTTTCTTAAATTATTTGTAATAAAAAAATTATTTTATTACTTTTATAATAAGGACATTTAAAAAATTATTCCTTTACACTTTATTAACTTTAATAAACAAGTAAACAAACTATTTTTAAAGAAGATAATTTTTAGTAAAAAACGCTAATTATTCCATGAATATTTGAACCAGCTTGAAAAAAAATTTAAAATATCTAAGTAATTTTACATCTGAATAATGAATTACTTGATCTCAAGGATTGTTTCATATAACGAAAGTACCAAAACTACACTGTAAAAAAAGCAAAACGCGTACGAAATTTTACATAAAAATATTCATAATTTGGAAAATATTCAAGCTATATTGATAAATATTAGTACTTGAATAGTTCCAGACATGTTGAATAACTTTACTTAAGCTTCCTAAACCTATTTCATTTAGGTAAAGTACCAAAATTACGCTATAAAGTTGCATAATAATAATTTAATTAATAAATGTCTTATTTTCGCAAAAACTGAAGAAATATTAATAAAAACTAATAACACATGAGTGTTTCTATACTTGTAAATATCTCTACTTGGTTTTTTAAACTTGCTTCCTTTGACTAAAGTGTTCACATTATAAAATCTACAAAAATCGCACTTACATGTACAACAATATTCCATAATTAAACTTTTCAATATATTTATTTTTTATTGCTTTAGCGTTTTCTTATTGTTTTAGCAGATTTTAAAAAATACTATTTATCTTAAAATAAAAAAAAAGGGAAAAGAGAAGAGGGAGAGAATTTGATTGCAAACGGTAAACAATAAACAATTTAAAAAGCTGATCGCGTCACGCCACGCAAGTCAAGATCTGTGGAACAGTACATGCGCCGTCAACCTGACACATATTTCGGACATGCGATCAAATTGAAGGAGTTGCTTGAGAATGGCCTTAATTACATTGTACTCAGATAATAATTTTTTCTATATGAGAAAAAAACTTGTTATGAACTCATTTTATTATTTATAAATCATATATCTGAAGTATGTATATGATGGTTAAATTTATGCATATAATTTGAAATTCTATCTATCCAGTATTTTCTCATTATTTTTTGACAATGAATTTTCCTTTCAACAATTTTAAAGAAATGTTTAAGAGAGTTATATCTTTTTTTTTGACAGATAATCATTGTTTGATTTTTATATGAATAAAATATTACCTGTACCGCTGTACGAAAAATTTTCCGTTTAACGTATTATTATTACAATTAGTCAGTTTAGCTTTATAGTACAATTTTCATTTTATTTTTTTTCAAAGTCAATAATCAATCTTTCCTTCATGATATGAATCCAAAATTTAATTACATAGAAAATTCATTAATATAAACACTTTAAAACGATACACATATTTAAAATTTGTTAACAAATTACGATTCAAAATTTTATTATTAAAATAAAATAAAATATATTTACAACTAGTTAACGATCTGTGTAAATATAGTAATAGTAAATCACGTGTTACAAATATAATACAAAAAAATGTGATACAAATAATAAAGAAAAATAATTTAATTCAAAAAGACTAATATAAATAATAAGATAAATTTAAATAAAAAATAATATATATCAGATATTGATTCATTTTTGTAGATCGTTAAGAGATAATAAGCATCAGGCCAGTAAAAAGAGGAATATTCCGTTCGTCAGTTTATATCCGTCGGAATTAATAAAAGAATAATTGTAGAGTAAACTTTTTTCAAAGTAAACTTGCGTTTACATGATAGAGCATGAGTTGGTAGGTTGCGCCGGGTTTTCAGTTACTTCAGAAACGACAATAACAGCTGTTTTAGTATTAGTGATTGGATTCATTTTGATTTTAATCTGTTTTTAAATTATTAGACTTTGTGGAGTTTTTTTTTTGTTTGTTAATTAAGTAATTTTTTTTTATTTGAGAGATTTTTTATTTGATAGAAAATTTGAAAGCGAAATCGAAGTCATATTTATAATATTTCGAAAACAAACGAAAATCAAGAATAATACTAAAAATTCTAATCCGATTATATCGAAATATCTTGATATTTTTTTTCTTAGAAAATCCTTAAAATGTTTCGAGTTTAAATTGTTATTATTTGATGCGATTACAATTATTGTGTTTTTAGTTGCTAATCAAAAGTAATGCCAAGTAAATAGACCACCTTTTATTTTTCTATTTACCATTTCTGGAAGGTTTTCAAGACGTAAACCTACCAAAATAAGATGTCATTCCAAATTGCAACAATTCTTATTATTAAATTAAGATTACAATCAGAAATGGATTTAACCGATTTTGTTAAGGATCACACGTAGGTACTATTAATGCATGATATGAAAAATAGTAAAAAAGTTATAAAAAGTTTTTTAGTTAGTCAAGAATATAAATATTTTGTGTTACTTTTCTTTTAAAAATAAAATGTATATATATATAATAATGTAATATATATATAAAACAATGATTTGCCATAAAAGTTATTATGAAACACTCTCAATCGTTTTCTTGCAGATCCCTCGATATAAAAAGGTTGAATGAACCCCAAACTAATGTGTAGATTTTCCTTTTTTAGACAATGCCAGCCGGCATTATGTAACTCTGGCCCTGAAGGGATGTGTAGATCTAATAGTAAATACTATTTACCTATTTATAAAACGGAATATTGTTTCAAATGTCGAGTGAATATTATCATGAAAGATCCACGATCGATGAGATCGACTTGACTTGTTACAAATTGCTAAAATGGTAAAATTATACACTTGGTTTAGAATATGAGAACCAAAGTTCCCAATAAACATATTCTAAAATAACACATAAAATTTTAAAATAAGAAAAAGAGAATTAGTCTGACGTAATTATAAATTACACTGTAGACAATATTAACGATTCTCAAAAAAAGACTACCTCATCACATTCCCACCGTCAAATTTATCTGAATTCAATCTATCAAAATCATCAAATAATAAAATGAATAAAATGATCATTTACTAAGTAGTAATATGATCCCAATATGTAATCCCATAAATACTTGATATAATCTGTAGCTCGGTATAAATATTAACGTTAGAATACAATCTTATCACTACTGTATTTACTGTATCGTATGACGCGTATTATGCGTATGATTCATACAATAAAAATTAAAGGATCATTCCTGAATTTAAAAATTAAATTTAATATCTTTTTATGAGATTTATATTAATATTATTATAATTAAAAAACTATTGTTCGGTCGATTAGGAATATGCAGGGTTTTAATGACTGATATCTTTATTAGACATTCAATATTGAAATCAATATTAATAGCATTGATATCTATTCCCCCACTATTCAGTATTTACAATTAAAAAAACTATAATGCAAATAATCTTCAGAAATATATTATATACAATACACCGTATAACACAATCCGGCTTAAAAATTATGTATCGTGTAGTGATTCTGTCTTAACTGATGGTTTTAATGGAATTATAATTAAAGCCAACGTTGTTGATAAAAAAATTTTTTAAAAAATTGATCACATGTCTGAGTTATTATTTTTTTTTTTTTAGAAAAATGATTTTTATAGCTATATATAGGGGTTCATAATGATTAATTTAACACAATAAAAAATTTATTTTATTACAAAGAGATTTTTACCTAAAAATTTCTGTATTTTGTTATTATTCTCTATAATAAAATCAATTTGGAATGTATTGTTATCAAATACATATTGTAAAATTAATTTTAGAAACAGTCTAAAATAATAAATGTTGAAACAATTTTAACATTTGGTTTCAGTTAAGTCAGCATCACTAGTATCACGCAAATATCCACAAGTAAATATAAATTTTAAAGCAATATTTGTATTTATAGCTTTAGCAATTATTAATAAAATTTTAATTGAACAATGCAATTGAACAACTAATTCTGTCTGCATGTGTTATTCTGGAATATTAATAATGATAAAATTAATATTAATTTATTTAAAGATTGCCGGCGAAATCTATTTAGATTTTAGACAATCATTTTAACATTAGTAACTTTATCCATAAAGCTTTCGAGGTCTACGATCAATCCTTGTCTAAACCGAAGAGTGAGAGGCGGCGTAAACGGAATACTCCTGATAATCCGTTGAATAGACGAAAATGTATTCGTAACATCAAATTATGGGGAAACTATTGACTTATAGAATCGGGTATTTTGAAAATAAAAGAAAAACGAATATCAGTTTGAACATTCCTTAAATAAATAATTAGATGATTTCCTTTTCCCATTTACTGAAGTTAAAATCTGGGCTATTTGGTTCGTCAAGCAGCCCCAGCGTCTCTTAGATAGAAGAAGGGAAAGGTTTAACACTTCTTAAAACCTACCATCCCAAATCCCAGCTTCGAAATTCATGTCTCCTACATATAGAAGAAAAAAGAAACGTGGGTTCCAGATGTGACATAAACATCGCAATTGGTTGAATCATTCTGCATGTATTCGGAAATTTTTTTAAAAATTTCCTCTTGTTCACTCAAATCATGAGACAATAAATTACATTTTTTCTATCAATTGTTTCATGCATAATGAAAGGGAAAGTTATTATTAAAGCAAGGATAATTTTGCTTAAAAAGTTGGAAAGATTAAATAAAACACGATTATAGAAAATATATCAAAATCATAAAAAAATAACCGTAAAATAAAGTGCAACACACCAAAAGAAAAAGAAAATCAAAAATTTAGTAATATGATAGTAATATATTAATCTGAAATTTTTCGTAATTAAAAATTCAATAAAAACAAAAAAAAAAATGATTATTCTAATAAAATGTCAAGTTGAATTAAGTTATAGTAAAAACTGTAAATTTACTAGGATCTTGTACGAAAAAAAAAAATAATATATAAAAAAGGGTATTTCTAAAGATCACCACCACTTAATTCTGGCCGAAAATTATAATTTTGGCCAGAGTTAAAAAACATATATCATAAATTTTTTTCATAAATTCCAATTTAAACAATAAATGCGTAAAAAAATTCATTTAGATACTAATCGCACTAAAGTTTTGAAAATCTAAAAAATTTTTTTTTTAAAGCTAAAAATTGTACTATACTTATAAAATCAAAATTTCCGTTTTTCTCAAGATCAGTCTATCTGAACAACAGTCTTTATAACCTAAGAGAAACTTGTTCTACTCATAAATTTACGTATATTGATGTTATTTATATTATGATTATAATAATATCAGTCAAAAAATTTGAAAATTCAAAAAAATACTTTTTGTATGGTGACGATCACCACTGATGATATTTAACAAAATCCAAATAAAAAATACATAGAATCTAATTGACGGATATATTTTTATGTACAATATTAAAGTTATAAAATCTAAAGTCCTATGGTAAAATCAAAATAAAGAATCATATTACTTATTTACCTTAAAAATTCATTCACTGAAGCTAAATCAAGTTAGACGTGAGAAAATTTTATTAACTGCACTTCTTTTAGCTTTATAGTCTTCTATAATCATATTGTGATCAACGGGATCAGCATATAACATAATCAGAATAAAGGTTATTGAAAGAAAAAAGGAAAATTAAACTGAATTTTCTTTTATATCCGTTGGTTTACACGTGTAAATCAATGAATGACTTCATTCATGGATACAGGATTAATCATATTAATATATTTCGCGGTGGGTGGTACAAATGCATGCTAAAGACGGTCTAATAATAAAAAGTTATAATTCGCTAAAATTTACCATCCAAAGATCCGGAAAGAAATATTTTTTCCAAATTTACCGGATATATATGGAGTTATCTTAAAAATTTTATCGGATAAAGATTCGGAACATAAAAATTTTACACCGAGACTTTCAAAAATTCCAGATTTTTCTGGAATTTTATCACTAAAAAAAAAGACAATCGAATATAGATAGATAACTATCCTTCAAGCATATAATCTTAATGTTTGATAAAACAAATAAACTAATCGGAAGCAAGGATTAAAAGACAATATTATAGTAACGCTATTGTATCCGTCGTTGACTAACGATAATTGATTTTATTTTAAACAATGATTATTACAGAATGTGATTGTTCATGAAATATTTTTAAAAATATTAGTAATGCTTGTAAATGGACAAATTTCTTTTTTTTTTACTTTCATTTCTTTCGTTACTAGTAAATGATTGATCCAGTGTTAAAAATGTACATATGTAATACGACATAAACTCCTTATTTTCAATAATTTAAACCTAAATATTTCAAAAAAAAAAGCATGTATATAAAAATAAAACGAAAGCATTTGCAATGTTTATTTAAACCAATATAAATTATTCAAATATCAATCGTTACTACAAATGCAGATTGGTCATCATAGTATTAATTGAGTTTTATACTAGCTGTAGCCTGTTGCGTTGCAACAGAATTAATTTATACTAATATGCTGCTTATCTACAAAATTTTCTGTTATATCAAGTCACTTGGTTACAGCATTAACAATACTCCACATTATATTTATAGAAAAATTGATGCATAATATACAAAAATAGTATGGCAGCGCATTAGTATCATGGAATATAATTAAGTATTTTATTTCATAGAGGATGGAGACAACCAAAAACAAAAATACAACAAAGTGTTTTAGGGTTGAACTGAAGAAAATAAAAAATGATTAAAAAAATTATTGAACTAAAAAACCAAAAATTAAAAATTTAGATCTTTTTAAGTTTGAAAAAAAAGAAAAAAAATTGTAGAAAAAATTTCAATTATAAGAACCGGTAAAAAAAAGGATTTTTTAAAAAAAAATAAAAAATAAAAAATAAAAAAGGCAACCGGATAGCTTCAGCAATGCGGTAATTGTGATCTGCTGCATCGATGGGAATAGCCATATGATTAAAATGTCTAATTAACCCTTTTTTCGTTAGATTATCTAGCAAAAAAAAGTGACCATTAAAACTTCATTAACAGAGCATACACATGACTCTGATAGCCAAGCAAATTATACTATAAACCATAATAAATAAGAACCATCATGCGTTTCCATGTTACGATTGTTACGTGATTCACATTATTTATACAGAGGATTATCTAAATGGGATTATCACATTAATATATGAATTACCTCACTATTAACTAAATTTGACATGTTTGCGCCAAAATTTCAATAAAATCTGATTTATGCCTTCTTTATCAATGATAATTTCCACCTGAAAAACAAAATGTTGATGGTTAATGCATATTTACATCTCAGATGAAAAAAGAGTCAAGCGATTTAAATTCTATTGCATGTTTATGTATGGTGATCATAATAAATAATCGTATATATTAAAGGATTTTGTAATTTATCGACCCCCCGATGCATCGACCCATGTGATCAAATCACGTGACACACATATTATAAATAAAACCTTTATTTTTAATAATAT
>JADRCO010000915.1:0-24726 GCA_021464525.1 Rhizophagus sp. LPA8_4_AMF
TTTCAAAGGACTGTTATGATACGTTATTTCTAAGGAAAAAAACCATATAAAAATCTTATTAAAAACGTATCTAATTTTTTTATAGGGAAAATGCACTGGATTAACTTTTCAATGCTCTTGATCTCTTTAAAAGAAAATTTCTTTAATAGAGAAAATCAATAGGGTGTATACAAAGAATGATGAAAAAGAAGTAAGAGAAATAATGATGGGAGTTATTACTTAGCTAGTTTATTTCTGTCATATGTAGTAACACAATTTATTTTATATATAACAACTTCAAGTTTAAAAATCAAAGCTTGTTTATTTCTGTATATATTTTCTAATTAACTAATACATTGGAGTTTAAATGACTCACTTATAACATACATTAACAAATTTATTCAATTAAAAACATATTCTTTATTATATTTTTTTTCGTAAAGTAACACATGAGAAAGAGCTGAATTTGCCGTCGAATTTTTACAGCTATATTAGATTCATTACATTTTATATTTTTATCAAAAAATACATTACTCAGATCACTTAGTGATTTAACAAGTTCAAACTATTTCAACAACGTTGGTTTTTTCTTTAATTATAATTCTGTTAAAATCAATCAGTTAAGTCGGCATCGTTTAAATAGATATTTCTATGATAAAAAAGTCAAATAAATCCAAAATATTCTATAACTTATTTAATGAAAATTTAGATTATAACTTAGACTCTACGAGATAGATATCAGATTTAATGATCAGCTAGAGCTGGAGTATCAAATATAATTACAACTTTAGCAAGATTTGGATCATCTTGCATAAGTTTAATAAGCTGTGGTTTTATTAAAGCAGAACAACCTTTCAATATATGTCTCATATGCCGAGATGCTTGTTTATCTTCAGTAAAATCTTTGCATGCATTCCATCCACTATAATATGACTTCATAAAAAAGGAAGGTGATTCTTTAACTTCAATTATAATTTGTGAATAAATATTATTAATAGGCTGATATTCAACCGAAAAGATATCAGAAAGTGAAAACTCCATCTTGAATTGAATATTCTCGTTTGTAATATGATAGGTGAATATATTCTGAGGTAAGGTATAATAACACAGAGATGACATTGTTAGAATACAATGCCAAGTTCCTATTGTAAGAGACTCACATGAAATAAGTGAAACTAATGATGTATCGTTATTGATATTAAAAGCCAAAGTAATGAATTCTTGAGGCAATGTAAACTGTTGAGATTGAGGTTGAGGTTGAGATGCAGGAATTTGATCATTATTATTAATCGTTAAATAAATACGTTTTTGCATTGTCTTCTTTTTAGCTCGGCGATTTTGAAACCAAATTTGAATTGAACGCTCAGGCATGTTTAATTTTTCAGCTAAGGCTTCACGAACTTTACTATTTGGAGAGGGATTAGTTTTAAACGCATCTTCTAAAAATGTTAATTGTTCAGGAGTAGTACGAACACGCTTCTTGTTATCCATTGATAGAAGTGGTTTAAAGTTAATGGTTATTGATTATTGGTTGGGAGGTTACTAGATATAAAAATATTTTTCTAATTTATATTTAAAAAAATACAAGTTATTTAAAATATTTTTCTAGTTTTTAAGAAAAAAAGAAAAAAAAAATGGTCTCTTTATATTATTTTTAATTACAAAAACTTCAACTAATGCAAGTGTAACATTGTATACAAAAAATTTGCAATGAGTCATGTAAAAAAAAAAGATTTTGATACTTTGCATGAGTAATAATAATAAATATATTAATATTATGTAATATTGTTTCTTTCTTATGAGTCAAATAAATTAATAATAATATCATGAAACTGTGGATATCAATGTTTACGACGAACTTGCCAGAGGCAGCTCCGGAATTATGATAATTTTGGTCAGTATCCTAAAAAAGGTAATAAGCATTATATATAAAAGGAAGGATTTCCATGATTTTTTTGGCGCAAACTTAATAATCACGTGCAACTGTGGAGGATAACTTATTACCTATGTTACTGCTGACGTCATCAAAGGATATCATCATACGAGAGAATGAAACTATCCTTTGGATATGTAGAATTTTTCGACTGTTTATTAGAAGAAATAATGCGGAATCTTGACCTACACGTGCTTCAGATAAAATCATTGATTTTAATGTACTCTTCAAAACTTTTAGACTAAATACATTGCATAAAAATCCTTTAATAGTTGTTATCATACTAGAAAATACAGTAAATTTTTAGGGCTTCATAACGTAAACTTTTGATGATGTAGCCAAACATTCTTGCTTACAATTCACATTCATTTTTGTTCCTGTATTATTTACTAATTTTTCTCGTTCACACTTATTTTTTTATCACTTTAGTTTGTAGAAGTTGAAATTCAAATTGTTTGTGTGTCATTATGAATATCAATATCTAATAATGATCCATTAAATTGCCAATCTACATTAATCTACATCATTTCGAATAGTAGACATAATATTTTGAAACTAAAAAAACAATAGCCCTTTTTAAAGACAGTCGAGGGTAAATGTTGCACATGATTACGCTGCGTCATCGTAAATATGTCAAGATCATGTGATTGGCGATATTTCCGCTTGTTGTTTTACTTGTTTATAATTGTCACCTAGTTAGGATTAAATGTCACTTCCTCAGACGGCGACGCTGGATTTATGGTTCCAGTTATCGCTTGTTGAATTTACTCACAAAAATTAAAGAAATATGTTCGACATTTTTTGTAAAGTTTATTTTTTTGCGTTTTCGAGTAAGAATTATACATATAGGGTATAGGTATTAATTTTCTAAATCCTTACCAATCATCTGCTAGCATTAGATAATAATTGCCTCAAGCACAATAATTTATGAATATAAAAATATAACATCAAAAAAAATTTTTTTTTATTGTAACATAAAAAAAATGAATATATTTTAAAAAATCAAGCAGGTTATTTACAACTACAGAAAACTTCTGTCACATATTTACAGTATATTATTCGAAAATGGCTAAGCAAATTCATTATCTAATAAGAAACTATTAAAATAATCAATATTACATAGAAGTCCTTAACCCTTTCGTGTTTCAAAAAATCGCTTGGCTTTCTTGGTATTTTCTTGGTATGTTCTTGGTATTTTGTAAATCTTTTCCAAATCAAATTTTAATAAATTTTTTTTTGCCATACCTTTTTAAGTAGAGACCAATAGGATTTCATTCCAATTTTTTTATTATAGTTATTATTACCATGCATAATTGATTATTTACATCACAAGATATTGATAATCTATAAAATAATTTTTTAAAAATATATTTCAACGATAATTTTCTTTTTTAGGGATTATTTATTAATTAATTTTACCATAAATTTTTATTTAATATTACCATTCTTTAAATTTAGCAATTACAGATTTAGCAATTTTTTATTATTAAATAAGATAAATAAGAAAATCATAATGAATAAATTTAATTTTGATTTAATAATGATTAATATAATCTGGAAAGGTTGGGTTCGTCTCGTATTGGTAGTTTTCTAATTTCTATGGTAGTTGTAGGGGAATCAGTTTTTTTCTTTTTTTTTTACCTTTGATTTTTTGTATCAATAGTCTTGTACAGCGCTTACTTTATTACTTTTAATAAAATAGAAACGAATATTAACAAAAAAAAAAAAAAAAAAAAAAAATATTAATATACCCCGATTTATTTACTAAATAGTCAACTCTTATTATTTTGGTGCTCACAATAATAATAGACATAAAAAAAAACGCCTTTCTCGTTAAAGTAGATTAGTACAAAGATTATTGTGCATGACGCAAGGGAAAATTTAACCATTTCAGAATGTTTGAACAATGGAACTTTCTTTCATAAACAAAAAAATTTTGTGCTTGTACGACCAAGCCAAAATTAGGATCTGCAAAATCATGATTGATTCCATGATGTTGGGTGCTACATTTGTGTAGTACAATATTAATGAACGTTAACAAAGATATTATGTTTTTGGTAAAGATCATTTTTTGGCTTTACGTTTTATCATTGACTGTTTCATATTTAAATGTGTCACATAATAAAAAAAATTTCTATAAAAATGTCTTTTTCTTTTATATAAAAAAAAAAATAGTTTCGTTTAAAAAAAAAAAAATCTGTTATAATTTCTTACTACACTATAAAAAAAAAGCCTAAATCATGTCGGATGAAAATGGACAAACCACTTCTCCCACAACACAAAATACCACACAAAATAAATTAACTAGAAAAGACAAATTAAAAATTATTTTAAGGGTCGGATTAATGATATTCTTTGAAATCGCTCTCCCATTTGCTCTTTATTATACTATTAAAAATTATTTGCGAGAAATATGGGCATTGCTCATATCAGGTATTCCACCATTTATTATCGCTATATACGGACTTATAAGTAGAAGGCGTGCAGACATTATAGGAGTAATCGTAGTACTCAGTTTTATTATCAGTGCTATAGTGTCATTAATAAAAGACGATCCACGGATTCAGTTATTACGAAAATCTACGATTACGTGTATCGTTAGTATAGTATTAATCATTAGTTTAATTCCAATAAAAATCGGTACCTTTCAAATGCGACCATTATCATTTTATTTTTTTAAAGATATGGCAACAGGTGGATCCTTTGGTCATTCAAATTCAAAAGTTAACCTTCCAGGTTTAACGGAAGATGAACCTATTGATGCACGTTGGGACAGATATTGGGTTTCTTACCAATATTTTCGACGTGGTCTTATCATTATGACAGCAATGTGGGGATTTGGACTTCTTTCTGAGGTTCCAATTCGTGTTATTATTATTTTTAAATTATCATCAATTGATCAAGCATTTCTTTTGGTAAACGTAATACATTATGTTTATTTAGCTATAATGGGAACATTAACTGTTGTTTGCGCTGGATGGATGAAGAAACAGAGTGATAAAATAGCTGCTGATAATACTTCTGTTTCTGATAAACCTCCAGAGTGATCTATTTTTATAAATACAAAAATATAAACAATCTAAAATAGAATTTTTCATAGAGATTTATTTTCATGTGTAATTCTTACAATTAATTTCATCTTAAAAATAGTAATTGCTAATGTATATAACAATAATGTAAAATAAAATCAATCTCATTCATTATTACAACATTAACAATTAAATAATTTATTTAAATAAAAATATAATTTAAGTGAATTACACGTTTCATATCATCTAAACATTTTACATTAAAAATTCGCACATATTTTATTCAAAATTAACATTCTAAACATCACCGAAACGGATTCCAAAGCAGAACGGAAGTAAATGTTTCTAATAAACCCAAGCAATATATCGGTAACAATTTTCAATAGCGCGGAAATAGTTAAATTATTTAAACAAGAACAAGTGATTCCGTAAATAAATATCGTTAAAAGTATAATTCGCTCAATTTCTGAAAATTACGATAAATTGATCCTAGTTTTTTAATATTTCTTCTTGTCTTTATTATTATTAGAATTTCATGGTCGACAAATTATTGATGAAATATTATTGAAAATTGAGAACAATATCCTTGGGACGTATATTTAATGGACCCAAACTCTATAAAGAAAGTCGATTCGTGTTTTATATTCCATCTTTTTTCCTATAAGGCTCATATTTACGGAATTAATAACCTTATATCACGGAATTTATCGAATCATTTGCATTTTCCGTGAATGGATCCGTGAAAGGCTCATTTTTACGGAGTTTTTACAGAAATAACGGATAAAATTTTTTATAGGGTAAAATCTAAAGTTATCATTATGCATTGTAGAAATTTAAACGATACAATCGATATATGGCGAATGGCCATACGATATATTCGGAGGCAATAAAAAAAAGCGTATTAAAAAATACAGAACATAATAAAATTAAATTAGTTTATTTCAGGGGGTAAATATTTTGCCTTTATTTGTGTATAACTAATACCATATCTGATAATAGCATTTTGGTAATGGGTTTAATACATTTAATACATTTTTTTATTACGCAAGTAATATGAAATAATCCATTTTGCAGAACAAGTAACATTTTTTTAGGATAAATAAATGCATTTTTAAGAAATTTATGGTATTATAAATTAATTAAGAATTATTTTGTTTAATTATTTCGGGTAATAAAAAGTTTTTTGAAGGATCATCATTTTAGTCATAACTTGTTTCAAAAATTATTAAATATTAATTTGGCCTAATCATTTTTTTATTAGTCATACAGAAATAGTTATTACTAAATTAGTAAATTTCATTTTACGAATAGGATCAACAATATATAATCATGATGATAGCTACAGTACAAGATTTTGCAGTTTTGATATTTACCCATGATTAATAAGAAATATATTATTTATTTTTTTATTGCTTGTTTAGCTTGGTTTATGTTTCGATTTTTTAAATTAAATTTTAATAATAATAAATCATCTTTTGTAATTTATTCTTCGAAAATAAATAATAAAATGTCTAATCTTGAAAAAGCGACGTTCGCTGCTGGATGTTTTTGGTAAAAATAATTTTTTGATTTATTGATTAAAGATAAATATAAGGTTAAATATGTTTAAATTAATTATAATATATTGTTATTTAATAATAATTAGGGGAGTTGAGCATATTTTTAGGAAACATTTTGATAATATTAATGCTCGTGTTGGATATATTGGTGGAAAAACTGCAAATCCGAGATATAGAGAAGTATGTTAATTTATATCATAATACATTAATTATTATAGTTATTATTATTGTTGCATTTTTTAAAAAATATCTCTAATTTTTTTCGTGTAATCAAGGTATGTAGTGGAAATACAGGACATGCAGAAGCATGCCAAATCGAATTTGATCCTACGAAAACATCATATGATACTCTCGTGGAATTTTTTTATAAAACTCATGATCCAACTACTGTAAATAGACAAGGTCCTGATGTTGGCACACAATATCGTAGTGCAATATTTTATCATTCATCAGAGCAAAAAGAAATAGCAGAAAAAGTTACTGAACAAATACAAGAAAAACTTAATAATGAAAAAAATTTGTATAGTGGAAATAAAATTGTCACTGAAATTGTTGAAGCAGGTGATTGGTATGATGCTGAAGATTATCATCAAAAATACTTGGTAAGTAAAAATTTTTTTTTAGTTATTCAAAAAAAAAAAAAAAGAGAAAAGGACCAGATTTTTGATCACTAATATGTAAAAAAAAAATTCTTTTTTCTTTTTAGGAAAAAAATCCATCTGGTTACGAGGTATGAATCAAAATAATCTCTTCTATAATTGTTATTTTATTATTTTTGTAATAGAAAAAGCTAAATTTCTTTTTGTTTTTATTCCCTAAATAAATTTAGTGTCCCACTCATTATGTTAGATGGTAATTTAGAAGAATGATCTTTTACCGATAATATTAAGTTCATCGTATATACGTATAATTTTAGTTATTTTTTCCGAGGACGTTTTCCCGAAAACTTTAACTCCGGCCGATTGATCACATGTTCGTGCATAACTCTTGTCAAAAATTCGGAAAACGTCCTTCGGGAATGGTCCGTAGGCGATAATTTCTATCATTAATAAAAAGTATAGTGAATAAATTTATTTTAAAAAATTATTACAAATGAATATTGTTATTTTTTATTATTTTAATAAGAGTGTAATAATATAACATTAATAGTCATATATGTTCGTTCAATAAATTTAAAAGAAAAATCTTTCTAATTCGTCTATTAACATAGGTGATTAAATTACGAATTTCCTTTTGACAAATTTTTTCTCAGCAATAATAATTTGTTCATTATATTCAATTTATATTTTGTTTTTTCGTCCGTTGTCTCAAATAGGTATCTATTTTATTAAATTTGCTATAATGAAATTAGAAAGTCTAACGGCAAGACCAAGAGCATACAAGTGTATATCAAGTATTATACTTGCTCCATCTGTCTCAAGTATTTTCAATTTTTCTTTATTCACTTGATCTTTGATCAAATTATCATAAATAATAATTCAGTTTAGACTGAGATTCCCTGTTATTTTAATCCTATCATCAGATTATACAGGTATATATCATCTGGTATCGGCGTAAAACCCACTTCATCTCTTCTTTACCGTTCGATATGAATTATTAATGAAATTTCGCCGCTATTCACTTTTAGAGAACTATAGTTAACTTGTTCTTTAAATGATACCTTGATTTATTACTAGTATAACAAAATATAATACACTTTGGCGCAATTCTACAAAACACAGTACATGGGTATATATAATCGTTCAAAATTAGGCTGCACTTCCCTATAAAAAATTTTTATCTGAATATTTCCATTATTTCTCCGTGGCTTTCGTAAAAATTCCGTGAAAATGATACATTCACGGATATCCGTGTTAGAGAGATGAAAATTTCCATGATTTAAGGCTATAAATTCCATGAAAATGATACATTCACAGAAAAAACACGGTAATATAAAACACAATTTTATCACATGAGTAAGCTTGTTTATCTTTCGTGAGCCTAAATTAACATGAATCATTGAAACAAATATTGCTGTACAATGCAAACGATGGAATTCAAAGAGTAAATTCATAGAATAATTAAAACTTTGAATTTCATATAGTAAAAATACGTTAATAATTAAGAAATGGGCTTACTTTAACCAAAGTTATACCTTAATTGAACTCAAATTATGTACACTTTTGATTGAATTACGGTAAACGAGTAATCAAGGAGGTTTGAAACATATCCTAATAAAAAGTTGAATTACTGAGATAGCGGAGATGGATAAATATGATAGATTGTGTTATTGTCTCTGAGGAGTATAACGTTTTTTATACGATATTTTCCTTATATAATTGTAATTTTAGTTGAAAACTGCCGAGTACAATAAATTATTATGGAATGACATATTGATGCTGAAAAAAATATTACTCATGCACGAGTAAAATTTATTTACTTCTTTTTTTAATTAAACGATAAAGAAACCAAAACTTAGGTTAAATTTAATTGCAGGGATACTGTACATCTAAGCATTATGACTTAATTCTGTAGTATGTCTTATAGTAGAAAGAAAATGACAATAGAGATTAATCGTAAACCTTGACGGTATATATTTTTGATTTAATTATAAAATTATCAATTGTGAAACTTGTATTATGAATAGTTTACCATTATATCAAAGAAATTTATTTCTTGCATTATTTCTTTGTTATGTAGAACTAATTATAACTTTTATCCTATATAAAAAAATAATTAAGTTCATAAACTAAATATGAATTTAATATCAAATTTTACTAACGCAAAATATTAGTTAGATATCATTTTTTCACGTAAGCTTTTTTTTACATACAATCTTCCCTTGTATCGTTCGAGTATACAGTAATTTGGAAGAAAAAACAGCTTATCATTTCAAAACCGAACGCTACAATAAAATATTATTCATGTTTTCATAAATTTCGAATTGAACTATAATAAAAATTTATTATGTATTTGAACCAAAATAGAAACATAATAAAAATATTCTTGATACTTTAAAGAATATTGTGAAAGGTCAGTTCTTTAGTTGCTTAAAATGATTAAGCGGTTTATTATATAAAAATATAATGATAGTTTATGCAGAAGGTTTGTAATAAAACATATAATAATAGGATCAACATGTACGTTAAAATCAATCCAATCAGATGTAAATACAGCACCACTACCGTCTACCGGTATGTCGGAGTCCTCTGTTGTCAGATACAAATAAAGGAAAGCAGATTAATAATACCAACAAAACTAATCATACAATAAGAGAATTACAAAAACTCTAATGATGATGAGAGAATTCCAAAACTTCTCTGAAAACTTCTCTGTCAAAAACTACTCATATTTATACAAAAACTACTACATATTTTGATATAACAATAATAATAAATAAATCCAATATTTCAGCTATATAAATTTTTACTAATATAACACCTAAAACTAATATAACAATTATAATAAATATAATAAATATGACATCTATATATGATATTCAATACATTCGTGACATTCGTGATATTCATGATATTGATCAACATAATATCACGTGACCTATTTCCACGCAAGTGACGCAACATCATCTAAATTTTCTATATGTTCTTTGACTTCTTGACATACATTTTCTACAGCTTTATTGTGCCAATAAATAGCTAATTCGATATTTTTTTCAGTTACCTCACCTTGCTCGTATAAAAATGCAAGGCTTTTTTGTGCATCAACATTTCCTCCTTCTGCAGCTATTTTGTATAATTCAAATGCTTTCTCCTTATTAACAACAAAATGAATCCCATTACTATAAAAATATCCAAGCTTATAATAAGCGTCTATAAACCCTTGTTCAGCTGATTTTTTATAAAATTCAAATGCTCGCATTTCATGTTTACTTTTTAATTCATAGTATTCACCTATTTTATATAATGCAATTTTATTGTCATTTTCTGCAGCTTTGTGATACCAATAATTAACTTTACCCAAATCATTTTCTATTTCATCTTCACATAAAATATTTTCAACATTACCACTTTTACCAGCTGCTTCATTATATAATTCAAATCCTTTTTCCTTATTAATTTCAGTTCCAATTCCATTTATATAGTAATATCCAAGTATAAATTTTGATTCTATAAATCCATTTTCAGCTGATTTTTTAAAATATTCAAATGCTTTAATTTCATTCTTGTTTACACCAATCCCAAATTCATAATATTCTTCTAGATTAGTCTGTGCCACCCCGTGTCCGTTGTCTGCTGCTATTTTAAATATCTCAAATGCTTTTGTTTTATTAATCGCAGTTCCAATTCCTTTGTCATAACAACATCCGAGTTGAAAATGAGCAACCAAATATCCTTGATCAGATGATTTTTTGTAATATTCAAAAGCTTTAATTTCATCTTTTTTAATTCCATAACCAGTTGAACCAGTTGAATAGTATACTCCAATAATAAATTGTGCTTCTTTATTACCATTATTTGCTGCTTTACTATACCAATAAAAGGCTTGTTGTAGATTTTCTTCTATACCTTCACCATCCTCAAATAAAAATCCTAAATTAATCTGTGCAATATCATGCTCTTTTTCTGCAGCCATTTTATACAACTCAAATGCTTTTACTTTATCAATTTTATCAATTCCAATTCCTTCATTATAACATTCTCCAAGTTGAAATTGCGCATCCTTATACTCTTGTTCAGCTGATTCTTTGTATAATTTAAAAGCTTTAACTTCATCTTTTTTTACTCCTTTACCATTTTCATAACATTTACCTAAATTATATTGTGCAAATTTATTTCCACTTTCCACTGCTTTTTCATACCAATAAATGGCTTTTTTTAAATCTTTATTTACTCCAATTTCATTTTGATAACAATTACCTAATATATTTTGTGCTTGTGAATATTCTTTGGCAGATCTAAAATACCATTCAAAAGCTTTCTTATCATCTTTGTTAATGCCTATTCCATTTTGATAACAAATACCCACATTATATTGTGCATATATGTCTCCTTCATTAGCAGCTTTTAAATACCATTCAAATGCTTTTTTTTCATTTTTTTCTATTCCAATTCCATTTTGATAACAATACCCTAAATTATTTTGTGCACTTAAATTTCCTCCTTCTGCTGATTTTAGATAAAATTCAAATGCTTTAAATTTGTCTTTCTTTCTTTCTATTCCATATTGATAACAATTATTTAATTTTTCTAACTCTTTCTTATTAGTATTATTAATTTCAATAGAACTATTATCTAATAATTCAAAATATTTTTCCATAGTATTAATCTCATCTTTACATAAATTTATTTCTAATCCATTAAAATTTTCAAATTGGTTATAAGATATCATATGTGCATATTCTGAATTTCTAAATTCCTTTGTAATAGAATATTTATTATATAAAATATCTAAAATATCTTTATAATAATGGAATGATAATAAATATTTTGAAATAATGATATTAAGTAATTGATACATGGAATTTAATTTTTTATTTTCATTTTTTTCATATTTATTAATTGATAATAAATATAATTTATGAGGACATTTATTATTAATGACATATACTATATCACATTCATAAAAAAATCCTATCAAACTTGAGAACCAATTTTCATTTTCTTTATGATCTTCCATTAATTTTAAAATTATTTCAGGACTTTTTTCATTATAAATTAAAAATTCTTGTATCCATTCTGATAAAATATTTTCATATTCATTATAATTCTCTATATTTATAATTTGACGATAAAAACTTTTTAAAAAGACTTTTAAGAAATTTTCATTATCTTTTATAATGTTATTTGAAGACATTCTTTGAAAAAAGAGATTTCTATATGTATTATTAAAATCAAAGACAATTAATTATTTGTATTGTCTTATTTACACAGGTACTACAGTTACACGATCATTATATTGCGTAATACTGTGCATAATACGATTAATACGCCAAAAACTTTGTACAACTTTTTCAACCCCTGCATATCACCCGCATATCGCAAATAAAAAATCGACCTGATATAATTCCTAAATTATTAAGAATTTTTTTGTAGGTATTAAGTAAATTTCCTAATAAAAAAAGTATGATAAAAGTATGATATAGTGATATTCTTTTAAATATACTTCTAAATACATTGAATTTCTGAAACATAAAGTTAATTGGTTGAATATCAGAATTGGTTTTAAATCCTAAATAATAATCGCGGGGTCGAATTAAATATTATTTAGTTCCATTAAACGTTAAATAAACAGAGTTGAAGTATTGTATACTAATTACGATATTTTAAGAGCACCGCAGCAATATACTTAAACACTTTTGGTATATAACATTTTTCCTGGTAGGCTATCTAAAGTCTAAATGGAGTAGAATAACTAGAATATGTCACATCCAATGTAAAAAATGTAAAAAAAAAAAATTACGGAACATGATTGGGAATACATAACATTATTAATTTACATCTCTAACATATCCATAATAAGTTTCAAAGAAGAAATGAAGTTGTGATTTTTTTCATTATAAATTCTGTTAATAATAATTTTATTTAAATTCAAATATTTAAATTAACACATGAATGAACTAAATGTACTTTTTGGTAACAAAAATAATAATTTACATTTTTTGCAAGTTAATAAATGATTCCTAATAAAATTTGTATTTTATACGTTGCGCCCATATATTCAAACAATTCAAGTAATGTTCATAGTTATTAAAATTGTTTTCTTATCAAATATATTATGTAGTATGACCATGAAATTTTATTAACTATACTACCTATGTATATTCTTTTTCTAAATATGCTTCTTGTTCGGACTCTTAAAGAAACAAAATATTGCAAATGTATCAAGAGCTCAAATAATTAATAAAGTAATCTCAGAAATTATGAATAAAATATTTTGCCAATTAAGAATTTTAAAATGTGGTATTATAATTTGATATTCAAGATAAAAAAAGTATAAAAATGATTTTTAAGATTTTATTAAAATCAAAAGTTCAAAATTGTGGTTTAAACCGCAGCAGACCAAGCACATTATTTATTTATTGTATACATACCGTCAATTATATGAGTAATACAAATTTTTTTAATTCTTTATGTCATGCCACACAAATCAAGTCGAATCACGTGGGAACATGTTCATGTTTATATGTACACGTATAAATAGAACGATTTTAGAGAAATCTTTTTGCGGATCATTAACAAAAATAAAAAAATGAACCCATTTTACGTAACCTTTTAATTTACTTGATAAATACGGTACGTGCACAATTATTTTGAACCTTTGTTTCGGCTTTTTTTTTATTTCTCTTCGTTTTTTGTGAAATAATTTCATTGGCTTTACATTTTTTTCTAACTTAATAATTTTTTATAAGATGTCATCACAAGACGACGACGATCAGTGTAAGAAATGTGGCGAAAAATACATGAGTAAATATGATGCTATATATAAATGGTGTAAATCATGTCAAATAAATAATTTAAAACAAAATTTTACAAATTGGACAAGTGAAAATGAAAAAGTTGATAATTTAATTCAAGAAATGCAATTAGAAATTAATGAGCTGGATGATATGATATTTGAATGGATACCATATGATCACTTTGATGATATTAAAGAAATAGGTAAAGGTTCTAATAAAGCATACTTATCTATATGGAAAGATGGATCATTAGATTATGATAAAAATAAATATGAATATACAAGAAAACAACAAAATAAAAAAGTTGTCTTAAAATTATATAATTTACAAAATATCATTAATGAATTTTTTATTGATCAGGTAACAAGATAATTTTTTTGAATTTAATTATCATATGTTTGTAATAATAATAATATATATTTTTTTTCTATTAGGATAAAAAATATTCAATAACTTATATTGGTGAAGTTCTTAGAATATATGGAATATCTCAATATCCAAATACAAAAGATTATATTATTGTTTTTCAAGATATATATTGTGAAAAGTGTGGTAAAAAATATACAAATATAATTAAAGAGTGGTGTGAACCATGTAAAATTAATTATTTTAAAGAAAATTTTATCAGAAGTGGAAATGAAAATATTGATAGTATAATTCATGAAATGCAATTAAAAATCGATTATAAATCGGATATAATATTTGAATGGATACCATACAATCAACTAAGTAATATCCAAGAAATAGGTAAAGATGATTTTGATATAATGTATTCTGCAACATGGAAGAACGGTCCATTATGTTATAATGATAGAGAATGGACAAGAAAATCAAATAGAGTGGTTACTTTAAAATATTTATATAATTCACAAAATATAATTAAACATTTAAATATGGTATGTATTCTTTAGGGCCAGGACATATATTACGTAATATCCTTTTATTATAGGCGCATACCAGTAAGATATAGTGCAGCCAATTAAATTACAATATTAGATCACAACTTTTTGCACCCTCTAAAATATTACGTAATAAATGTCAATATACGTTTAGTTGGAAACATACTGATTAGTTTTTTTTTTTTATTTTCAATAGATCAAATTCAATAAATATTCTAAAATATATGGAGTATCACAAAATCCAGATACGGAAAACTATATTATGATTTTTCCAAATATACATTGTAAAAAATGTGGTGAACCATATAAATGTGAAAAAGACGCAAATTATGAGTGGTGTAAATTATGTCAAATACGTAATTTAGAACAAAATTTTACAAATTGGACTAGTGGAAATGAAAAAATTGATATTTTAATTCAAGAAATGCAATTAAAAATTAATCAACCTGATGATATAATATTTGAATGGATACCATACAATCAGTTTAATAATATTGAAGAAAAAATTATTACTAAAGAATGTTCAGCAATATGGAAGGATGGTCCATTAAATTATAATAAAATAAATAATAAATATACAAGAAATCAACAGAATACAAAAATTACTTTAAAATTATATAATGTCACTAAGAAATTTTTAAATGAGGTATGAAATTATCTCTTTATCTAATTTAATTTAATTTAATTACCTTTTTTTTTAAATTAATAAAAATTTATTTTATATCATATAGGTTATAGAAGATTTAAATAGATATCACGGTAAAATTTTTGGAATTTCTCAAAATCCTTATACAAATGATTATAATATGATTCTTCAAGATAATTATAATGAAATATGCAACAAATGTGGTAAAAAATGCCAAAAGAATTATTTGAAAAAAATCTTTCTAAATTGGACTAGTGGAAATGAAAAAATTGATAATTATATTCGAAAAAGACGAAACATCGACTCTATTAATAACAGTATATTTGAGTTTATACCATATAATCAGTTTGACGACATCAAAGAAATAAACAAAAATGATTTATATTCAGCAATATGGAAGAATGGTCCATTAAGTTGTTATAATAAGAAATGGGCAAGAGAATCAAATAAGAAAGTTTATTTAAGATTACATTACTTACAAAATACTAATAAGTTCCTAAACAAGGTATGAAATTTTCAATATATATGTTTTGCGTCAGATGGCGATTTACGTCAGCTGATGAGATGAGCGGCTGGCCTAGTAATGCAGGGCGACGCACTTAAGGCATTATTATATTGGGCAGTATCGGACCGATAATGTAGGCTGCATCTGACGCATAACATATACATGTATACTTTATATATATTTAAATAATAATAAATTTTTTTTTTTTAATTTTTGTAGATTAGTAAAAATGATTTATCAATATATGGAATATCTCAAAATCGAAATACAAAATATTGTATTATTGTTTCTCAATATATAAGCTTATACTGTGAAAGTTGTGGTAAAGAATATGCAAATTATGCTAATAAAATAGATGAATGGTGTATATATTGTCAAGTAAATGATTTAAAATTAAACTTTGATAATTGGACCAGTGGAAATGAAGAAATTGATAATTTAATCCAGAAAATGCAACTAAAAGTTAAAAGCAAATATGATATGGTATTTGAATGGATTCCATACAATCAGTTTAATAATATAAAAAAATTAAATGATGATAATTTCGTTAAAATATATTCAGCAATATGGAAGAATGACTTTTATTATTACAAATATCTTTATGAAAAGGAACAAATAAGACGAGTAGTATCAAGAGTTGTTTTGAAATATTCACAAAATATTACTTGTGAGGTAAATTTCTATTATATATTTGATTAAATAATGCAATTAATAATATTATTATTAATATGTATATTAATTAATAGGTTAAAAAACATTCACCATCCATCTATGGAATATCTCAAGATCCTGTTACAGAAGATTATATTATAGTTTCTAAAAATAAATATTGCGATAAATGTGATAAAGAATACACTGTTATGAATGAGAATTGGTGTAAACCGTGTCAAATAAATGATTTAAGAGAAAATTTTATAAATTGGACTAGTGGAAATATTAAAATTGATAATTTAATACAAGATGTGCAATTAAAAATTAGTAATCCAAGAGATATAATATTTGAATGGATACCATACAATCATTTTAGTAATATTGAAGAAATAGATAAAGGTGGTTTTGCTACAATATATTTAGCAACATGGAAAGATGGACCATTATTTTATAGTGGACGTGTTACTAAATATGTAAGAGATAAGAAAAAAATTGTTTTAAAACAATTAGATGATTCACAAGATATTGCTACAGAATTTTTAAATGAGGTATGAAAATTTTTTTTTATTTAATTTAAACTCTTCTAATGATATATTAACAATTATTACTTTGTTTTAATAGGTTAAAAAATATTCAACTAAAAAATATAAAGAAATTCTTGCAATATATGGAATATCTCAAAATCCTGATACAAAAAATTATATTATGGTTCTTGATTATGCAGAAGGTGGAAATTTATTTAATTTAGTAAATAAGAATTATATGAAATTTGATTGGATGTATAATATAGAAGCGTTATCATGTATTATTACTGGTCTTAAAGAAATTCATGAAAATCAAATGGTTCATCGTGATCTTCATACGGGTAATATATTATCAATATCCGCTGATTTAGAGATTCTGGTTTCAATGTGTATATCAGATATGGGATTATGTGATAAAGCTGATAATATAGATAAAACAAATATTTATGGAGTTATGCCTTATGTAGCTCCTGAAGTGTTAAGAGGAAATTCTTATACTCAAGCGGCAGATATATATAGCTTTGGTATGATTATGTATTTTATAGCAACGGGAAGACAACCTTTCTTCAATCATGCACATGATGAAGTTTTAGCATTAGATATCTGTAATGGAACGAGACCTGTTATAAATGATCAAGAAGCACCGAAATGTTATATTGATTTAATGAAATGGTGTTGGAACTCAAATCCAGACAATAGGCCAAGAGTAACTGAAGTATATAAATTGATTGAGATATTTCGTTTAAATATTTATAGAGAACAACAAGATTATGATATCGAAGAGCAATTCAAAAAGGCAAGTGAGTACAAAAAATCAAATTTCTTATTTTTAGAGGAAAGAAGACAATCAGCAACTCATTCACAAGCTGTTTATACATCTCGACTACTTAATTCTTTTACAAAAAGTCTTCCTCATTCTGATTGTTTAGAGTGTGAAATATAATATACAATTATATTCATTATCAAAAGAAATTGGGTAAAATTAGGTTTGTCAAATTTGTTAATATAAATGATAAAATGTATATTATATATCAGATATTGATTTGTTCAACACTGATTATAAAGTATATGTAAGCTTTCTTTTACTTAAATAAATCAGTTTGTAATTGAGCAAATAATTTTTTTTATAAATAAAATCGATTTATGATCTAACAAAATTTAAAATTCTCGATTTATAACAATATTTATATTCTTGAAAATTGCTAAAAGCTCACCGGTGGTGATTGTCGTCATACCAGCATTATTGATGTACTTTTGACCGGAATTAAAAATCTAATAAAACACTGGCCGGCATTACATCATAAATTCACCACTGGTGCCATACTGGTGATATTTAGCCCTATATTTTTTTTAAAATAAGTATTCTCAACAGTACATAACATAGTTAATGTAGTAAATATTTTAACAAATATTAAAAATAATTAAAATATCAGAAATTATGATGATGAATAATTGTAATTCTCGTGAATTTTATATATACGGTAAAAAAAATATATATACAGATTAATAATTAATATTTTAACAATTAATGAAATATGACTAAATTTGCAATGTTTTCTTGTCCTAATCTACCAAAATAAATTTTTTTTTATTTTATGAAAAAAAGATTTTGTAAATTTTATTTGTCTGCAAATAAACGTAAAATTAAATGTTACTCTTCCAGATAAGTTTACTAAAGATTTTTGTTGAACTACTTACTATCTGTATAAGTTACTATTTGAACACATTTTTTAAAAAAAAACATATAATGCTGTATTTGTTGCTAGTGTTATGAACGAAACCTATAAGTTTCACCATGGGTCGATTCCAAAACTTGGCGAAACTAATTGCCAAATTTCTGAACCTTCTGAAATTCTGAAACGTGCCAATAATGTCGAAATTTATCGAAATTAATGAAATAAAATCAATTGTATAAAGTTTTATTAATATAATAAACCTTTATTAAATGAAAATTTTATCCAAGAGACTTTAGCAACATTCAATAAATTCAATTCCTAAATGAAGGCATATTCAAAGCGGGACCCGTTCACATTACCGACAATCATTTTACCGACAATCACTTTACTGACAGATACACTTTCCATTTTACTATGATGATATTTTGATTTCACCTATTACATTTTACAAATATATAAACAACTATTTTGTAAAAATTTTTCACACAAAAAATTTTTTAAACTTCTCTTCCAAATACACAAAATTTACAAAATATTTTTATTGAATGGTTCTCAATAATAATTTATTAGTCTTTATCACCTTGCTGTAACATTTTAATATAAAGTTTATACTGTACTATATACAGTACATTTATTTTTTTAAAAATTTTATTAATGAGTTCAGAGCGTAATTTCACCTCTTCGGTAAAATGAAATCATCTTTTTATGCTTAAGTAAAGTTGTTTGGCAGGGTTGAAACTACATATATCTAAATTTTATAAGGAGAAAATCACATTTTTCTTAACGGCACTTACTTTCAAATAATTTTTTTTGACTTTTGTAACATTTGTCTTCACAATATATTACCCATTATAAATTATACTTAAAATTGTTTGAATTTTTAGTATATTTTATGTCATATTAAGTATTATAATCATTCTAAATTAAATAGTTAAAAAAAAATATATCAAGATTAAAATTTAATTTTCTTTTGTTTATTAATCTTAGATCTTTTTTTTAGTTTGTTTCTTTATTAGTAAGTGTTCTAAACTACTGTACTTCAAAATGCTAAATTAATATGATAATAAAATAAAAAAAAATTACTTTATTTCATTACATATTTTGTTGGTAAAATAATTGTCGGTAATGTGAACCAGACCCATTCAAAGCATCAGTCCAAGCACAATGATAATTTTTTCCTTCAAATGATCGATTAACAAAATGATCTGCAACATGTGGCTTTAAAATACTGTCTATAAGATCTACAGAAAATTGACTTCACCGCCACATTACTAGTAGGCTGTGCTCAAACATAATCATCAGCCACAAAATTGGTTGGTTGATACACTTAACTGCAAGTTTCGTACAGGCGAATTTCTTTTTCGTCCTTGCTCCTTACTTCTTCCTTTTTATCTCCCTCTCTTTTTCCCTCAATCCTCACTCCTCTTTTATTTTCTTATTTATTTATTTTATGTGAAGCGCCAAAATACAGCATAAGAAGTAAGAGAGGCAAACTAAAATAACACCTTCACCCAGATAAATCAAGCCCTCATTAAGAAATATAGGAACCATCTATTGGGTATCGCGACCAATACCATCTAGATTTTCTCCTTTCATCTTTTTTTTTATCCTCTATTTTATTTCATATGATCGGTATCACGTGATTGCGGATCGAATATTACTACGTGATTTCATCAGTATGTCCATGGCCATACTTACAGTCCTTCCTGTGGTCAAGAATAATTGTACTCTCACCATCAATACTGATTCACAAAATTGTATCGATTTGTACAAGAAAATAATAACCGACGCTTCTTTATCAGAACGAAAATTACTAATCATCAAGAATAATACAATTTGGAGATTAATTAGCCTCGTAATAAAACTGAAATCTTTTATCAGTTACTCTAATAAAAATAAAATCACATTCTGAAAACATTGATAATGATCTTGCAGATGAATTGGCCAGTAAAGGCCGTTCTTTACCACCAATTGTAGTTAATCCTACCATCATACCTTCAGCTACTTTAACTCCGATGGGGCTAATATAGGTCCAATTGACCTAAATATTAGAAAGTTTTCCAAAGACACCACCAATAGTGCGACCTTTACAGCTTTATTGAACAACCCAGCCACTAAGAGATTTTACAACAATCCAAATGTTTAATACTCCGTCAACTGGTCGGCTACAAATCATCTCCCTTGAACAACGCTTAAATTCTTCGGATATATTTCACACCCCGGTTACAATGGATTCATCTTTATACCTTATGCTTCATCAATTAGTTCCGACCTCACTCACAGACTTATTGAAAGATCTCATACGATCTTTCAAAACTCAAAACTCAATGTTATCTTAATATCATGAATTATTATTTTAATACTTTATGCTCACGCATTTGGAATCAATATAGGTGATTCGTTGGCCAATTGGTAAACTCCATGGAATTAATAAACGAATGAAACGCCATCGCAAAATATCCAAAAAGAGGGGTATATAGTAAACATGTAGTGTATGGTTAACACTGTATGGTATGTATGGTGTGATATTGTAGCTTACAACACGGTTACAACACCAACCTGATGAGTCATCATCATTCTCAAACGTTTCTATCTAGGGTTGATAACCAATTAAACCTAAAGGTTAAGAAATTCTTTTGTAGAGTAAGGTTCGGACTTGGATATTACAAACAATATGGATTATTATGGGCCCAGAATATAGTAAGTATATTTTTAATTATTACTTAAAAAATGTTTCTAATAAAGCATTTCTTTTTTTCTTCTATTGTAGGGAGGATATCACAAATGAACGGGTATGCAACAACAGATAGTGTTTATCATGTTTAAGCTTTTTAAGAAATGGTTTTAACATTATTTTTCTTTTTTCTGTTTGTAGGAATGCCAGTTTCTTGGAATTTAATGAGAGCGAACTTTATGAACTGGTACTACTGTATAGTGGCTTATCAGGTTTTTAATTTAGATGTTAAAGAAACATTTTTTTCTTTCATTTTTATTTGTAGGGATACCGGTCTCTTTGAATTTACAAAACCAGACATTATAGGCGGGCAAGTAAGTGAGAGATGGGAGGATACAAAATCAAATTTGGATAAAGTATTGGCGGGATAGGCGTGTAGATGTTAAATATAGTCATATGTTTAATATAATACATTGTAAAAGGATTATAATAATTGTTAATAAAGAGATGTTTTATTGATATAATATATATGAAAACATTTGTTGATAAAATTGATATTGGCATACATATTATAATGTAAATTATTATTTTCAATACCTTTAATTTAAAAACATAAATTTCTTTAAGCTTACCACTTAATAAATCATATTCACTTACATAATAAATGACATAGTGTTAATATTTGTTAAGCTATAATAGCATATATATTACTAACTATCACAAGATATGAATATAATAGGGCAGAAAAAATATAAAGGGGTTAGCAGAACCGTCCCTAACACTATGAGTATAATTTGGTATTTATAAAAATAGATTATTCTAGAGGTTTATCAGAAGTAGAAGCTAGTTTATCACTTTGTTTCTGCATCAATTTAGCGATAATAAGAGTAAATAATGCAAATTTAGCTAACCAAACATAGTGTATTATGTTTACCATAACAAGTGCTTTTTCAGGTGATAATTTGAACATAACATTGAAAAGAATAATAACACGAATTGGAATCTCAGAAAGAAGCCCAAATCCCCAGGTAACCGTCATAAGGATAAAACCACGTCGAAAATATTGGTAAGAAATCCAACACTCGTCCCAATGTTCATCTACCACTTTTGAACTTGAATGTGCGAAGAATCCACCCGTTGTCAAATCTTTAAAAATATAGAATACTAATGGTCGCATATGAAAGGTACGGATTTTTATCGGAATTAGACTAAGGATAAATAATATACTAATGGGAAGGGTACTCGTAGCCGTAAATTTTCGTAAATTTTGAATCCCTGGACGGTCATTTAATGATGATACTATAGCACCGAATATAAGACTGGTTAATACGAGTACTCCTATAATGTCTACACGCCTTCTTTTTATAAGTCCGTATATAGCGATAATAAATGGTGGGATACCCGATATGAGAAATGCCCATACTTCTTGTATAAAAATTCTAATAATATAATAAAGAGCAATTGGAAGGGCGAATTCAAAAAATAGCATTAACCCGACCCTTAAAATAACTTGTAATATGTTTTGACTAGGTGCTTTATCCTTCTGTGAGGTTGTGGGAAAAGTTGTTTGTTCCATGTTTTAGGTTTTTAGTGTAAAAAGAAATTGTCAAAATTAATTCCTTTTATTTTTTTTTTTTTTGAAAAGTAAAGGCATATTTATGGGAATTTATTTTTATTTGACACATTTAAACGTGAACATCTTAATAATGAAACAAAAAGTCATAAAAAGATCTTTACCAAAAACCATCGTCTTTCTCGTGAAAAATGAACTACACAAAAGTAGTTTAGTTGATTACACTGATTTCATAATATAAGGAACACCTAGTCACATACCAAGGGTAATACGGTTAAACTCGGTAAAGTTCCGAATAAGGTGAAAACTATATTGTTAGATTCGGAGCACTGGTTCGAGACAGTGGTGTAGTTTTTATTTATTCTGAGTTATACCGAATCTTACCGAGTTTCTCTCGGCATGGAGTAAAAATGATGGGTGTCCCGTATATTATGAAATCAGCTGCAAGTGTTTAATTTATTTTATTTTATAAATTTGATATTTTTTAAATACCGTATGAATAAATTAAATCACAAAATTTATGTGTTCTACGTCACTAAACTTTTTACATTTTTATTAAAAAAGAAACTTTAAACAGTAAAAATGTAAAAAGACAATAGTATAAAATTCTGGTTACAAAAATATGGCCAAACGCGGTCTTTAGTCATTACTAAATCAAACATTTAAAAAAGTGATTTAAATCATAGTAATTTTAAATTGAGTCGATCCATCTTTTCCGATTTTTTTCCGAAGTTTTCATACATGCTTATCTACACAAAACTTATTTGATTTTATTTTTTTTAGATTATTATCATCATCTTGTTGATTTTTTATTTTTCATTCTTGCATCTTGTCTTTAGCTCCTTTTTTTCGTAAAAAGCTCATATTTCTGGAATTATCACGAAATTTATCAAATTATTTTCATTTTCCTTGAATGGGATTCGTGAAAGGCTCATATTTACGGAGTTCTTTCAGAAATAACGGATAAAGTTTTTTCATTGATTTATGGTAATAAAATATTGTTAAATCTATAGTTAGGATCAGTGAACTTTAAAAAAAAGGAGTGTAAAGTCAGCCAAACCGACGATTGTCACATACTTAATATATAAAATTAACTTTATTAAAAATAAATTTGAACCGTTAATTTTTTTATTATCATAATCTTAAAATGTGGCAAATGTGGATAAAAAAGGTTTATTATACTTGTTTTGGAAAGATTTACAACGCGAGAAAGTCTAGAAAGCCACAATTTATTATGAAGAAGGAAAAAGGTTAAAAACTCATGATATTACTTGTCGATTCGTTCTACGAACGTGAACAGTTTCCTTATTAGAACCATTTTCGAATAATAGTTATTATAATAAATAGCTGTCTGTATGATACAATAGCAAATAACATGGTTGGTTCTTATTAAATATTCAATTTTTTATGTATATTTCCTACCCCCCCCCCCCCCGCCAAGAAGTATACAATACGCTTTAAACTATTACAAAAAATAACGATTCTACAATTTCTGAGTAAATTATAACCATTTTCGAATAATTCATATAATAATCATCGCTGAATATCTTCCCCGAAATCAATTACCTGAATACTAATTTCCCGAAGGACCCTTTCCCGAAACATGGGATTTCCCAAATCCCGAATTCCAATATTCCAAATCCAAATATCTTGAATCCTAATATCCCGCAATATTCCAAATT
>JADRCO010000916.1:0-24724 GCA_021464525.1 Rhizophagus sp. LPA8_4_AMF
GGGGGGTAAGTTTATATTAAACTAAATATTACGTAATATGTGTCACTGCCCTAATTAATAATTTAAATATAAATAGCATTTAGTCATTCAAGTAGACTCTCTCTGGTTGCGTTCACAACCATTTTTTTACTAATATTTTTTTGCACAAAAATTTTATTTTTTCTTTTTATTTTCTTTAAATAATACACTTTAAGCCTTAATAATACATTTTATTTTCTTTATATCCTTTACTTTAGTTTTCTTTTTTCTTTTTACTGACTTAAGTTTAGTAGCGTACTTCGACTTTTGGTTTTTTTCTGACGTTTATTTTACTGAGGAACAAACAACATGTATTATCAAGACTTAAGCGAAAATATTATGGATAAACTTTATTAAGAAGAACAAAAACAACAAGTCCTTTAACGCTATGAAGAGACTCAACAAAGCCTTAGAGAACGAAAATTTTTTATATTTCCTTAGCAACACTTCAGACTTTTCTAATAGACAGACGTGATATGAGTACTTAACTGAACTCTTAAGTTTCCTGGCAGCCTGCTCACCACATCTTAAACCTAGAGTATCAGCAAAAATAAGAAGATATTTCGATTACCTCTACCTGGTTATTTTTCCAAAAATCCCTTCTTTCTTTTTTCCTTCTCACTGAAAATGGATACCACTTATTTTTCACTGGTAAACAACTCAAATAAAGCCTATACCAAAACAGAAAGTTAGTACTTCCAAATCGGATGGAATCTCCAAACTTTTTCTGGACGCATTTTTGAATATGATCAAAACAAGTTTAGACCGCCTGATCACGTGCCATTTTCAGACCTATTTTTAGAATATAACACAATAAATATCTTTCATTCGCCAAATCTTTCAATAAGCATAGAAAACATCATATTGGACACCTTTAATATGCAACTTTGGATTTTAATTTGACGTCTCATTTTTAAATTCTTTTACACGGCTAGGGGAATTAGGAATAGGGAGAAACCTTTTTGTTCAAATGTGGTAAACCTTGAGTTTGTTTACTTTTGTAGTTACAATTATAGATTTTCTTTTATTTTTTCTTTTTTTTCTACTTTTTTCTTTTGTTTCTTTTTCGTTATTTTTGTTTTTTTTTTTATACTATAGAATTTTCTTGAATGGATCCTTTGGGTTTGGATTTCTGTTTGTGTTGAAAGGTATGGAGTCTTCTGTCTCCAAATACTATGTTTCCTAAAGAACAATTCACAAGTGTTAACATAATCACCTTATTTGAAAAAATTGGATTCACCATATATATCAGCAAAAAAATTAACAACATTACTACATGGCAGGCTGGAGGATCTTTGTATGAAGCAGTATTACTTGAGTGTTAGGATTCCTACTTCAGCAACTGTGCGCAGGTGACAATGGAGTTATGTGAACTAGCAGTATACATTTTCATTTTGAGAGGACAGAGGGGTTTAAAAAATGTTTTTTCTTTTTTCTTTTCTTTGCTATAGTGTAGCAGGTCTCTGAGTCAACCAACTAAGAAAGTAAGGCATTTGCTAAGATAGCGTGCTTTACCTCACGCTTACTTACTGAGTGAATGGACTCACTGATAGTATACACGTGTGTTCTTTTACTGAATGACGAGTAGTTTATTAATTCTTTGAAGTAGATTAGTCTTGTTTTTATTTTTACCAAATGTATTAGATTACTTATACCTGATTTACTTAATTAATAAATACGCTGCAGCAAAAAAAAAAAAAAGAATTTAATCATTACTGGAAATTTAGTCATTAATTTAGATTTAGTCAAATATTTAGTCAAACATAAAATTTGATGAAATATTTAGCCATTGCAAAAATAATTTAAGCAGGCATCACTATCTGCTATGTTATAATATTTTATAAACTTCCATTGACCTCCTAAAACAAAATGTATACTGCTAATTCATATAACCTCATTATTACCTGCATATGATCATTAGAGTAGGAATTTCCCATAATTATACATTGTGAATACTCAAGGTAAAGAACTCCTCCAATCAATCACATGATAATGTTGTCAATTCTTTTACTAACATATATGGTAAGTTTGATAAATTCGTCTACATAAATCAAATTAGCTATTGCAAAAAGGACTACAACTAGAATTGAATTATATCTCCAAGGGCTTCACATCTTCTTAGTTAATTTAAGTAATAAATTTAACAAATCCACCCAAAAAAATTCTATAATAAAATTAAAAATAAAAAAGAAATAATAAAAAAAAAGAAAAAAGAAAAGAAAAAAGAAAAATAAAATCTAAAAAAAAAACTAAAAAAAATAAAAATCCTGCTAAACATCACATTCATATTAAAAAAATTTATCTCTTTCTTAAATTCCTCTAGCTATGTAAAAGAAACCAAAAATGAGACATCAAATCGATATTTTATGTAGCATATTATTGGTATCTATTGAGTTATTTCCTATATCTATCAAAGAATTCAGCAAATAAGATTTATTTGTTACATCATATTCTAAAAATAGTTTTAAAGGAAGCACATGATCAGGCATATCCAAACTTGTTTGATTTTATTTAAAAACACATCCAGAAAAAAGTTAGAGGATATGTCCAATTTAGAAGTATCATCTTCCTATTTTGGTATTATCTTTATTTGGGTTGTTTGCCATCAAAAAATAGGAAGAGTTCAAATTCAGCAATGAAAAAAAAAGGAAGAAGGGATTTTGGGAAAACAATCAGGTAAAGGTAGTCAAAATATCATCTTATTTTAATTGATATTTCAGATTTATGATGTGTGAGCAGGTCACTAAGAAGGCTAAACATTCAGTTAAGTACTCAAAATGCATCTATCTATTAGTATAGTCTGAAGTATTATCAAGGAAATATAAAAAGTCTTCATTTTCCAAAGCTTTGTTGAATCTCTCAATATCAGTAAAAGATAATTCTTATTATTATTATTAATAAAAATAAACCATATTTTTCTGCTTAAATCTTGATAATACATGTTGTTTGTTTTTCAGTAAAATAAATGTTAGAAAAAACTAAAAGTTGAAGTTCGCTATTAAAACTATATTAATAGAAATAAAAAAAATAAAATAAAAATAAAGTAAAGTGTATTATAAAGGCTTAAAGTATATTATTAAAAAAAATAAACGAAAAAATAAAATTTATGTGCAAAAAAATTTTAGTAAAAAAAAGGTCATGAACTGAATAAAAGTGGGTTTTCCTTGAAATATTTTACATATCAGTATAATAATATTTAAATTGCTTTAAACTTAGGTATATGGATATTTATGATTAAATATGATCTAAGTGGATATACTATAGATAGAATTGGGTAAAAATGATATCGATAAAATTTATCAACTTTATTACACTTATGACAAAATCCAAATCAAATATGACTCTTTATATGGAAAAGTACACATACAAAAGCACTATAAACTTTACAAAGTTATGCATCATATATATAAAAAAATTCACTGCCTTATTGATAATTGTTATCATAAATTTTCCAGATGGCCTATGTCAAAATTATCATATTATTTTGTTGCTTAAATTCAAGATACAGGAAATGGTTAGGCGTGAAAAATGGTAGATCTGTTTTAAGATTGCTCAGATGATATTAACATGGCATTACTTTCAATTCTGCCAATATCTTTTATATATAGTTTGTGAACATCTATAGTATTAAGTAATTATATGCACAGAATATACCAGTAAAACATATGGACACTGTGATTATATTCATCAAAAATTAAGTGGATCTAAGGTGTTCTGTTTATCCCAATTTAAATCTGAGCTTGATTAGAATATCAATGGTGCTCATAACACACTTCTTTGCTACCTTACCCAATCAAAACTAAGAGTTCAGTGCTGGGACCTACCCCCTGGGATCCTTGTAATCCTTGCAGAACATATATATATTTCCTTATTAGGCATGATCAGAAATGTGAGGTTTGATGAGAGATATATAGGTTTAACTGTAGGAGTATTATGGGCATTATGGCATGTGACAAATAATATTTGAAAAATGGTGACAAATTATTGAAATCACGTGAGATCTTATATGAGAAAGATTATCGTACTACAATCTATTTATAATGGATTTATTATTTTATTCTACTTTTTTTTATGTGATAGATAATACAAAGATAATACAAAGAATATCAAGAAATTTCAACAGATTGAAATTTAATGTTACTGCTGAGCAATATATTATAAATTATGGTAAAAATTATAAGAAAACCACTTTACATGATATTATTTTTACTCAATAAAGAACTTTATTTTCAAGATTCCAAAATTTTTCGTTAAATTAGTGAATAACATTCATTATTCGACTTCATCAGCTTCTGGGTCAGTATCTTCATCACCAGAAACTTCAGCATTCTCTTTCTCTACACGTGCCATAAGCGCTGCAAGTTCAAGATCATCTGTTTCACTAACAGCTCTTGGCTTATTAATAATCATAATTATTAGTTATTAAATTTTAAGATCAATAATAAACAAAAAAAAAAAAGTTTCTTAATATAAACCTTCATTCTAACTGTTAATGTGCCCCCCGACTTTTCAATACCATCTTGAACAGTATCAATTGCTTTTCCTAATAATTCAATTCCCATATTTTTATCGAGTGCATTGGTAATCATGACATACAGCGGAGGAGCTACTAATTTGACCTAGAAAACAAAGTTAAGATAAATAAGATGATATAATTGATGATACCTTTGAAATTTTACCTTAATTTGGATATCCCCTGTTTCACATGCTTCTCCAGCCTTAAGTGCAGACTTAATAGCATCGATACCATCATAACCAAAGCAAGTAACTTCGATATCTGTCCATAGAAAAAGCTGTTAGGGACTTTACTGATAAGAGGAATACGTTAAAAAGAAAAAAAAATACAAACCAGCTCGAATTTTAATAGGTTGTGGTGTCAATCGCCTTTTTATATTATTTAACAATTCTTCACTGATTTCAGGAGTTATCTCGAGACCTTCAAAAACTTTTTCAGGCTCTCTTAACGAATAAAATAAATTAATATAATATAGTGTAATCAATTTGTACTTATAATAACAATATAATAACTTACGTGATTGCCAGTTTAAATGCTTCATATGCATGACCATATTTTTTGTATAATGGCCATCCAATCTTTTGATAAAGATCTTCAAGTACAAGGTTTTGCTTTTCGGCAACATGTCGCATTATACTGTGAACCTGTCAATAATGGTAACTAGTTAATTACTTTAAAATAGAATAAGAAAATTATAAACCATACGAAACTGCTTTAGACTTGTTAAATTTCTCTTCAGCTTTGGCAACATCTTCCGGAGAAACTCGACGTTTAGATAAATCAATATAACCTAATAAAGAGATATTTATTAATCAAGATGTTGTTTAATAAATAAAATAAAATTAAATAATTAGGATAAGTTTACCTTTATCTTTATCCACCCTCAATACTACTACAACTTCATTTCTGCCAACCCGAATAAGTTTTTGAATACTACGAATACGTCTTCTTGACAATTCGGATAATAGTATCATACCTTCAATATTATCGTATTCTAGCTAAATGATAAAAATTAGTTAATTAAGTGAGAATAATACAGAAAATTACACGAATACAATACCAGCTTGACATAAGCTCCCATTTCTGCGATTTGGCGAACATTGACCATAACCAGATCTTCTTTCTCAGGGAACCTTTCCTCATACATGCGGCATTGAAATTGCTGTGGATTTGACATTGTGATTAAAAGCTAGATCAAACGATACTGATACAGCCAGGTTAATTTTTAATCAAAAAAAAAATTTGATGATGACTCATAATTGATTGACTGATAACTCATTGGTTACACAACCGATCGCCGACCCGTATTGTCGAATTTTTTTACCCATGTACTTTATTAAAGGTCCAATTTAATATGTAATGTACGCGTATGTACGCGCAGATAGATTACAAACGTCTAATAACTAGTACGATAAACCAATCTGATTTATGTCATGAAAATAATAAATTAATATTCGTACATTTAAATATTAATGGATATCAGATTTACTGTATATTTTTTATAAATATCAAAAGTATTAAATAATAAATAAAGATATTCAAACAATAGATTAAAATTTTAATATAATAATTGTAAGGTACTCTTCCTGAATCCTGATTATTATACCCACTTTTTTGCAAGAAGTTTGAAAAAAAAAAATGCTTTTCTACTCTTTTGCTTTCCTGAAAGTCTTTTAGCTTTATAAAATACTAATTATTTAGAAATGTTTAAAAAACTCAGAGTTTTAACAATATGCTTTCAAGTTATAGATAGAAAAATCCTTCTTGGTAAAAGTATCCTATAGAAAATAGATGTATTAAATATTGAAGAATAATTTTTAAAATTTTTTGGTTTTTCATTTATTGCTAAGCTACAGTTTAAAAAAATAGAATAACTTTGAAATTTGCAAGTTAACATATTATTTAATAAAATAATAGTTAAAAGTAAGTTTTTTTTAAATTATTAATATTAGTTCTTTACAACAAAAAACTAGGTGAAGTATTACCATATAGTTGGCCTTTAGATTTGCCTATTATTCATGACCTTTTCACCTTTTTATAATATATGTATTTACATATATATTAGATTTTAGTAAAATAAACTATTGCATATAAAATAAATCTTACTAATTTGTAAATTTAATAATCCAGTCATAATAAATTTTAATTTTCAAATCCCATTTATAAATTAAATAAGTTGTAATTTGTAATTTATTTTCTTAATAGATTTAATAAGGATTTTAAAAGTACTGCATAGTATTATATTTTTAAATTTTGTTTTTTATTAATATTAATTTTTTTGGTAAAAACTTAAAAAATAATTATGATGTGTATATATATTTTGCAAGGTAGTGCAATTTGTGAGTTTATTAATTATATATAAAGATATAGAAGTATCTGTTATATTTATGATATATATATTTGCATATTAAATTTTAGTAAAAATGAATTATTATTGCATGTAAAATAAGTTTTACTACCAGTTTGTAAATTAAATAATTAAATAATTGTGAATAAATTTACCTGCAATTTTACTATTAATTTAGTTCTCATTTATTTTAAAAATACTTAAGTTATTTGGTAAAATTTTTTTTTCTAATTAAATAAACATTTTATATATGATTCAAGGCATAGCCATTATAATAAAATGCAATATATATAGTAGCAGATGATAGTTCAAAAAAAATAACATATTATTATTAATGAAGTTCTATATGATATTATGAAAAAAAGAAATTAGGCTAATATTTGTGAAAATAAAAGGACATAATAGTATTAAATGAATTAAATGAAAAGACAAATAAATTAGCTAAAGAGTCAGAACTCAGGATACTCAATATTACATTTAAATAATAGTTTTAGCTTTAGTAATCTATCAATTAATTTCAAAAGCTCTACAAATTTGTAAATATAATATGGTATTTCTTTGATGTTTAGTATTGTTAAAATTTGTGATATTTAGATATTGTATTTGCAAAGCTTTTTTTGTCTGGTTAATACCTTATTTTTGACTGCTACAAGACACTGGTTATAAATTTATCATGCTATTTTCATCTAGCATTTGAGTTTTAATTTCTCTTTTTATGTAAAAAAAAAACAGATACACTATATTTTACCTGCTGATATTTTGGAAATCTTGACCTTCTTGGACTTGGACTTCTTGTTTTCTTCTACAGTTAATGGTGAAATACATCCCATTATGTCTTATTACAAAAATTGTGATGATTGAGAGTAAGTCTTCTGCAAGTTCTCTGGGTTTATTACTTTCAGTACTGACATCTATACTGAGTATCACAAGCTGAATTCTATTTTTTTTAAGAATCCATTCTACAAGCTCAGATCCAAATTGACACAATTGATCATAATAAAAAAATTAAATAATAAAAATAATAAAGGCAATAAAAATTAAAGTAAATAAAAAAGAAAATTCAAACCTTTTAGGCAGGATTGGAAAATGTATTGTACTGTACCAATACAGTTAGTACAGTATGTATTGTACTAAAATTTTACTTAGTATACTGTACTTTTCCAACCTTGCTTTCAGGTAATTACAATTTTCTTAATTCTTTCTGTATATATTCATTTCAGAAGGACAGCAAGCTCCTATTTCCAGTTGAGTTTTAAGCCAATGTCGCTGATAATTTCATATTCTAGATAGTGCTGTTGGAGATTTGCAATCTGTTATTTGAGATCACCTCATTGATACTCTGAACTGATTCTGGTGTAATAGATCTTAGCTTTTTGTATAGGTTGTGTCTGATTATTTCCAAAGATTTCTTGTATATCTGTGATTGAATAGAGTCATTTTCCACCAGATATCTTAACAATAGCAATTCTTTTAAAGTTGGCCCATCATCACAATATTTTAACTGAGATGTCATATGTGCACTTTGGTAGGTGATCTTGTTCTGAATCAGGATTGTAAAAAAAGTAGTATTTGTTTAGAAATGAGAGTTATTGACAGAGTTGTGTTTACTAAAGGTTATTTTTCTTTGTATTTGATTTAAAATGTGAAGATATATACAAAACTAAGTGGATTAGTAATTATAAAAAATGTGGTTTATTCAGGAATGGTCAAAATCTGGGATATGGTAAAAGTTACATGAAAGTGTTGACAGCACTTGATGTGCATTTGTTTTTTTTCAATTATTAACTCTCTTTAAAACACTCATATGTTGAGACTTGTGAAACACTTGTGAAATAATGGTATTCAGAGTAAATAAAAGGAGTTTATAAAGTTCAAATATTTCTAATTTAACTAGTCTAGAAATTAACAATAATGTTAATTTATACAAGAAGATATGTGAAGCAACTGCTCTTTTCATATTAATGAAGGTAAATTAACCACACTATGTACACTCATTGTTAGATCATATGATGACAACAATTACAACAAACAGTTTTATTCTCATAAAATTTTTATTTTATTAATTTTTTTTTATTTTTTGATTCTTTCATATACAAAAACTATGGATACCTATTTATTCTTTTCATTGTTATATTAATGTTTTTTATAAATATATTGGGGAAATTACATGTCTAAATTGTTAATTGTAAACAATAAAGTAATAAAAAAAGCAAAGCTTTTTGTTGAAATTGCAAATTTTTTTATATATTTACGTGTAATATAACCTCTGTGGGTGAAACCTTGCTGCGTGAATACAGAATATACTATATTGGTACAAATTATTAAACAAGCATCATTTGAATTTAAAAATTCAAATAACCAATAGCTTCGCCATAGGATCGTTCAATTCTGCAATAAGTTCTATTTCCCTAATTTTTGAAGCACCAGGAACAGTATTAAGATAGATCGAAATTCATCGAATCTACGTCAAAGTTTTGCCAGTTATGCACATGGTCAACTAATATGATCGGCTCTTTCCTTTTGGAAGGAAAATTGCGTAAGCAAATACTCACTCAGTTACTTGTTGGAAATGTAAAGTTATTAACCAAGTACAAATTTTAATCAATCAGAGTTCATCTGTTTATATTATACACTATAATTTTCGTTGTCTATGTTGGGATATTTATAAGCTTATCTTTTTTAGCGTTCTATTAGCCTTAACTCCTTAAGTTTATCGGAAAAAATTAAACTTTAATTTAATGAGAAAGTTAATGTACATGTGACGTCACCAGCATACACTAAAAAGTAGTATCGTACAAGATTATGCACATCTTGTGAGTTGTGACACGTTATAATCGTTCTTTTCCAACTTTTTTCTTTTCAAGTCCTTTGCAAATTTTATATTGCTATCGAAATTTATACTCGAATAATTTAATTAGAAAAATCATGAATTATGGTATTATGTGGATTTATTTTTAAGAACAATGTCTGTAAAAGGAAGGATGATAAATTACGCCAAGAGAATTGATTTCGAATATGGTTAACTCGATTAAATATTGAGGTAAAAAATAGTAGTTAGAGGTACTGTCAAGCGACCAAGGTATATCAATTTATTAATTCTTGCACTATGTCTTTTTATGACACATTCTTAGTATTAGTTACTACCGTAGCGCGGATTTTTTCCGCTCCTATTTGTTTAACCGTTCCAAATTCTCACATAATGCCAAATTTAAATTCATTGCATATTCCTTCTGGACGTAGTCCTTGCAATAATAAAAGTACAAAAAAAAGGTATATTTTTTACCAAACGAATCAGGATCCAAACGAAATTTTACTTTAAAAAAATTTATCAAATAGCAAATATATTTGGACAACGACTATGCATCAGAATCTGTTCCAGAGAAGGTGTAAAATCGAAAGTGGAAAATAGATTGTAACGTTTGCTTTCTTCATTATTCAATATTCATACTTATCCTGATTTAGCTAGTTTGGTTAATTATCAAGAGAAAATCCCGCCTCTATGGTTAGTGATATTTCTTTCGACCACCAACTTAACTACAATTTGATATATATCCAAATTAAGTTAGTGGGCGTGAAATATTAGAGTCCAAAATCTTATTTGAGTTTATCAGTAGATGAAAGCAATTGAGTATTAAAAACACGTTTATTATATTACAATTTTATGCTATTTAGGTATGACTATCTGTAGAATCATTACTTGAAGCAATCGATTCATAAGATTGCTTGCAAGAGTATATATCAGGTTTGTTTATTTTTTGCCACTTATGCATAATATATAGGATCGTCTACTTTGTTATTAAGATGAAATTCTTGTTTAACCTTTGTAATGTCCAAATAACTATTATATTTAATGGACGTTAATAATGCATAGAAGCCAAGTAAGTTCTTCATTTTAACAGATTGTTAGAAATCAATACTGTTTTTTCAAATTCTATCAATACAATATTGTTGAAATTGGGTAATAGAAATCCATAATTCTTAATAATATTTATTCATTTGGCATTAATTCAGCAAAGGATACAAATCAATAACCAATTTTTTCTTTACCAAATTTTATCCGACATTCTTTTAAAATTTTTAATTTCTAATCAGATTACGAATTATCAATGGTAATTAATTCTAGCCACATTATAATTTTTGTCAAGTAAGTTTCAATTTTAATTTATATGGTATTATAAATTGTTTCTTCCTTTATTTCATAATCATTATTAAAATTTGTGCAATCAACTATTAAAAGTTTAAAAGATAGATTTCCGAAATCTACCTATGTTAAGAATATTAGATCCAAATGTAACTCTCAATAATCGTAACGAGTTGAATTTGCTTTAATGGTTCCAAATTTAAATGATGTTGTTGAGCGGATATTTCGCATCAAATTTAATTAAAACTAAATTACTGTACATGGCAACATATCAAATCTTTATGAAAATCCTGCTTTTGGCCTAGATTTGATTATTACTAAATAGGTAAAAAGTGATAAACTGATATTTAATTGTAAATGAAAACATAGCAATTTGATATTTACGAGTAATATGATATTCACATTATGCACATGACTTTCAGTTCAAAATACTTGGCGTGCGTGTTACATAAAATAGAGTTGAAATATAGAAAGTAAATTAAACATAGATGAAATAGATGCTTCTTTCATTGGCTAGCTAATTTCCCAATAAAAATACCCGGTTTTTAATATATGCTCTTTATGGTTAAGATAATTAGATAATTCACTTTTAATCAAACATTTATATGAACACGCGAACTGACGTTAAAATCGGTTACAATTGCTCAATCGTTTTATGTAGCACTGTTAGCAGTAACACCATTATAATCTTTATAATCTTTATAGATCGGAGGATAGAGTTCTGCTATACGTCACAACTATGTGAGATAAATGTCATGTGAAATGTATGTGCGACTGATATCCATGTTCTTAGTGTGACTTTAAAACTGCACACTTAAAATTCAACGATATCCAACACGCCCGAACAAAACTCGAAAATACGAACGACTGTGTTGACGACCTCCATCCATCCGTCAGTAGACATCCAACTATCTTAACGCCTGGCATATATCTGGTCGCGCACGTTCCTCCAAAAAGACGTCTTCTTGCTTGATTATTTTTTCCTTCCTATCTGAAAAAAGCCGACTTCTCTCTTTTAACGGGTAATACACTTATACTAATATGGCCGATTCGGACAGTGGTTGGAAATTTGCTCAATGCTTTGGTGACAAGGGCGAGGTCGAGGACATTACAGAAGGTAATTGTCCTTTTGACCTTCTGGACTTTTTAACTTACAAACCGAGATCGAACCACCGGTGTTTGATGAACATTAGTTTTCCTACCTTTTATGGTATTCGGTTGATGTGCAAGAGAATTTTATTTACTCACAAATAAGCGCCGAGATTGCGTGTCGATCATTCTTTGATTTTTTTTGGCACTTATTGTGATCAATTTCTTGCAAATTCTCTCAATCGATCGTCGTAGGGTAGAGAAACTATAGTTTAGTTGCATAAAAAACAGGTTTACTAGAATAAATATTGGCGTGGAGCAGTTATGAATAGGCTCCAAATGCCAGATCGTGAATCATTTTGATGTCGCTTTCTCTTTTACATCAGAGATTCAATAGGTCTCACAACTATATTTCCAATATGCAGCTGACATTATTTCGACCGTGGAATTTGACCATACTGGTGATTACCTTGCCACTGGAGATAAAGGAGGACGAGTAGTATTATTTGAACGCAACGATGGGGTATGTAATTCATTGTAATTGTTATTATTATTCTTCTAGTATTTCTCTAATTTTAAATGAAATTCAGAAGAAAGGTTGTGAATACAAATTTTACACCGAATTTCAATCGCACGAGCCTGAATTCGATTATTTGAAAAGCTTGGAAATTGAAGAAAAGATTAACAAGATTAAATGGTGCAAGCGACAGAATGCTGCGCATTTTTTATTGTCTACCAACGGTAAATACAGAAAATCATGGAAATTTTATCAATTCCAATCAAAATTAAATTTTAGTTTTTTATTACAGACAAGACTATCAAACTTTGGAAAGTGTTTGAAAAATCTTTGAAAGTGGTCGCCGAAAATAATTTAAATGATGGTGCACGACCTCAAAATGGTAGAATCCAACAGCTGAAGTTACCGAAACTTACACATCACGACACAATTATTGCTGCCGTTCCTCGCAAAGTATATGCTAATGCCCATGCATATCATATTAATTCCATATCTATTAATTCTGATGGTGAAACGTATATATCTGCGGATGACCTAAGAATCAATTTATGGAATTTAAATATTAGCGATCAAAGTTTTAGTATCCTTTTTTAGGACCAATAATGACTAATTCTAAATTTTTTTTTTTTTAATAATTAAGGTTCCTTAATTCTAACCATTCTTTAGATATTGTTGATATTAAACCAGTTAATATGGAAGAATTAACTGAAGTTATTACCGCGGCAGAATTTCATCCTATTCATTGTAATTTGTTTATGTACAGTAGCAGTAAGGGGACTATAAAATTAAGTGATATGAGGGCAGCGGCATTATGTGACCAACATGCAAAATGTGAGCTGGTTTTTTTTTAACTAAATGATTATGAAAATTACAATTTTTATTAGCCAAAATATTTATAAATTTACTTTATTTTCAAAGTATTTGAGGAACAAGAAGATCCTGCCAATAAATCTTTTTTCTCAGAAATTATTTCATCTATTTCTGATGTTAAGTTCAGCAAAGATGGAAAGTATATTCTTTCGCGTGACTATTTGACTCTGAAAATCTGGGACATAACTATGGAAAATCGACCACTGAAAACAATCAATATTCATGATCATTTGCGAAATAAACTTTGTGATCTTTATGAAAATGATTGTATTTTTGACAAATTTGAATGTACTTTTAGTGGGGATGGACAGTAAGTTATTTTAGAAAATGCTTCGATATATATACATATATTTAGATTTATCAATATTGACTAAAAAATGATTCATATTCATTTTTTCATTGTAGAAATGTCCTAACTGGCTCGTACAATAATTATTTCCATATTTATGACCGAGAGGGATTGACCGATATTGCTTTGCAAGCTGATAAGAGTGCATTCAAAGCTAAGCGTGTCGGATCAGCAAAGAATAAGTCGATGCTTTCGCGTGGAAAAACTAATAATAGAAAGGAAGAAATTAACGTTGATGCCATCGATTTTAATAAGAAAATTCTTCACGCTTCATGGCATCCAAACGAAAATTCGATTGCTGTGGCTGCAACTAATAATCTTTTCATTTTTACGTACGTATGACGTTTTTGTTTGCCATTAACTCGCGAATTAAGATTGTTTTACTTATCTTTTCTTTTCTTTACTCTAAAATTTTTGGTTATATAAAAAAAAAAAAATGTTTATTATTAATTAGCGAGTAAGTTGGTTTTTTTTTCAAAAAAAAATTTATTACTTGTTTTCATCTCAAAACGTTATATAATATGAACTGATTAAATTAATTTTCAATAAAATGCTTTTTTTTTTTATTTATTTATTTATTTATTTATTATTTGAATATCCAGGCTATAATAGATAGACTTTTTTATTCTTTTTTTTCCTTTAAAAACATCATTTGTAAATTCTTTGTCACGGTCGTTAAATTGATTTTTTGGTTAGAGTAGTGGTGTGCATTTTTAGTTGTTCACTTTTCATGTCATTATTTATATTTTCTTTTGGGCTTGGTTTCAAATTTGTTTTAAAACATTCTCTCACTCGCATCTCTAATTATTTTATATCTGGAATGGGGTAATGCTTTGAAACATTTTGTAACCTTGCCTCTTCTATTATTATATATATATTTTTTTCTGTTCATTCTGGATGTTTATGTTGATATTTTTTTTGTAAGTAGATTCATTTTCGTTTCTTTTAATTAAGTTGCATTAACTATAGTAATCTCTGATTTGATTCAATTAGTTGTTGTATCAGGACAGGACTGTGATCAAGAGGCGTTTATAGCTGGTAAAGTCAGTTATATGCAATTATATAAAAATACCAAATACTATTTAACTTACTTGTATACTAAATTGTATACTTTTTGCGTAATTTAAATTTCTTATTTAAAAAATTTGGTCTAACTCTGGCCGATTAGTATTAACTATAATGCTGGTCAGAAATAGATCTAGTATAATGTGTATTTTTTCCTTTTAATAAACCAAGATTCATAAAAAATATAGACAATACTTTTTTTTTTTTTAGAAAAAAATAAAAATAATAATAAAGCAGCATTCCGTGTGGATAAATAGATAATTGGATTATTTTTTTTAAACGGAAACACTATAAAAAGATAATCACAAATTTGTTTAATTACAATACACATGATAATCAATTAATCAACTTAATGGTAATCCATTGGAATTTTATCAAGTATTAAATATTAATAATTCTAAAATAAAGTATTGGTTATTTAATAAAATTTAATAAATGATAGGTTTATATTTTTTTTTAAAAGCCAAATCAGCATTATTTTAATAATAAATTTTGGGTAAGATATCACTTCTATAATTCAGTATCTAATAAATATAGCTCATTTCATTTGTTTTAGTGAGATGAATTAAATAGTAATAATTAGATAGTAAGAAATCTTATAATATTTTTAAATCCCAAATTTGCAAGAAACAAAAATATAAAATATTATAAAAAATTGTATAAACTTATAGAAAAGTAGTTTAATTCCAAAAAAATTCTTGATACTTTGCTAAAAGATATTCTTGATTATAGATTTATTTTATAATATATTTTAATTATTACTATATTTATATAATTTTTATAGATTTTAAATAATATAAAAAAAATGCATATAATTTTACTTTAAATTTATAATAGTAATTATACTAATTTTTTATAAATTATTATTTTAATTATTTTCTTATGAACTAATAGTTTTTTGTAGTTTTTACATTAAATGACTTAAATAATTTAATTTAATACTTTACATTTAGGATAAAGCTCTATAAGCCATTTAAATCAAATTAAGCTTTACCTAAAAAGGCAAGCTTTTGCAAGCTTTTACCAAATCTTAATAGCTAAAATTATAATTAATTAATTAGTAAGACTTAATAAAGCTTGCAAGACTTAAGTTTTTAAGTAAGACTTAACTTGGCTTAAATAGCTTACAAAGAACTTTAATTTAGCATAGTTTTATATTAAATAAATAAATAATTCTACAATATATAGAAATTGTATTATTATAATTTTTTAAGCAAAAAATTCTACTTTTTTTCTTGTTTGTAAAACAATTATAAAACTATAAATTAAAAGTATTATTAAAAATTTACCAATTATAATTAATTACTTTTAATAATTATTATAGTTAATTTTTGCAAAAAAATTAAATTATAATTTAATCAGAAATTCAGAATAGTATAAAATTTAAAAAATTTAAAATATATAATAATTAATATTAATATTATTAAGTTTAAATAAATTAATAAATATTTTGATGCATTCAAAAAGGAGAGGGACTCTCTCTTATTCTGTTCACGACCATTTTTTTATTAATATTTTTTCGCAAAAAATTTTTGTTTTTATTTTACTTTTTCTTTTATTTTCTTTAAATAAACACATTTTAAGCCTTAATAATACACTTTGGTTACGTTTATTGTTATTTTTATTTCCTTTATTTTTTCTGTTAGCTTTGTTCTAACAGCCAACTTTGACTTTGGGAACATTCACAAAAAATCTTGAACTATATACTGTTTTGGAGCTGAGTAGGAACTTACCCACCTGTATTATTAAGACTTGACCATAAGCGAAAATATGAAAAGACTCTTTAACTTGGCTTAAAGTTATCACGAACAACATGGAGAAACTCAATGAAGCCTTAGATAATGAAGATTTTTTATTTTTTCTTGGCAACACTTTAGACTATACAAATGGACTGATGTGATATAAGTACTTAAATGAACTCTTAGGTTCCTTGGTGGCCTGCCCACTACATTTTAAAGCTGGAATATTAGCAAAAATTAGAAGATATTTTGAATACTTATACCTGGTTATTTTCCCAAAATTCCCTTCTTTCTTTTTTTCTCATCGCCAGATACAGATTCTTCCTATTTTTTGATGATAAACAACTCAACCAAAGACTTTACCAAAATGGGAAGGTAGTACTCCCAAATCGGGCAAATCCTCTGAACTTTTTCTGGACATGTTCCTCAATATGATCATAACAAGTTTGAACGCGCTTGATCACATGCCACCTTCAGCACTATTTTTAGAACAAGACGCATTATCTAATTCTTATTCACTAAATCTGTTAACCGGTATAGAAAACACCATTATAAACACCTTTAATATGCAACTGTAGATTATAGTTTAGCATCTCATTTACGGCTTCTTTTATACAACTAGAGGGATAATGGATAGAAATAAACTTATGAATGAAAATGTGGCGAATCTGAAGTTTTTTTGCTTTTTTAGTATTTTATATAGAATTTCTTTTATTCTTTTATTTTTTTCTTTTATTTTTTTCTATTTCTTTTTTGTTTTTGTTTTATCAACCATTTATAGTATAGAAATTTCTTGGGTGGATCCCCTGTTTTTGGATATTTATTTCTATTGGAAGGTGTAGAGCCTCAACTTTTTCAAAACCATGTTTCATGAAGGACGATCTGCAATCACCAATATTTTTACCATATTTGAAGATATTGGATTTACTATATATGTTAGTGAAGGAATTAACTACATTACCACATGACAGGCTGAAGGATCTCTCGAAGAGTACATTTTATCATTGAGTTGGGATCTTTACTTCAGCAGCCTTGTGTAGAAAACAATGGAGTTATTGGAATTGGCGGTATACATTTTTTTTGGGGGGACAGTGGTGTTTAAAAAATGTTTTTCTTTTTCTTTTTTTTCTTTTCTTTGCTACAGTGTAGCAGATCTCTAAATCAACCAATTAAGAAAATAGGGCATTTGCTAAGATCATAGTGTGCTTTACCTCATGCTTACCTACTGAGTGAATAGGTTCATCGACAGTGCACATGTGAAATTTCATTAAGGAATGACAAGTGGTTTATTAATTCTTTAAAGTAGATTAATCTGGTTTTTATTTTTACTTTTATTTTTATATTAGATTACTTGCACCCAGTGTTGGCATTTACTGGAATCTGGAAACTGGAAACATGTATTCCAGATTAATTCCAGTGCTTTTTAAAGCACTGGAATCAAATTTCCAGATTCCAAAAGCCATTGGAATCAATATGGAATCAAAATTCCAATTTTCCAGTTTCCAGTTTCCAGTAAAATTTTCATTGGAAACCGGAATTTCCCATCACTGCTTGCACCTGATTTACTTAATTAATAAATGCACTGCGGCAATCAAAAAAAATATTTTGATGCATTTTTATTTCAGTTTATTAACTTATTTTTTTTTTTTTTTTAAGGGTAAAAGCAACGCATTTATTGAATTTAGTAAGTCCAAAATGAGTTAAATATAGACCTTTAAAAGCTCTCTATTTAATTATACTAATAAACTACCTAATAAACCACTCATCATCTCAAAAGAAACCTTACGTGTGCATTATCTCGCTTCTATTTACCTATACAAGTGACTACAGGGTAAACCTAGATACTCTTAGCGAAATCGCCTTGTAGTCAAAGGAATACTAAAGACAAGCTGTGTTACAAAGAAAATGAAAAAGAAAAAAGAAAAAATTCTATCTAAAAAACAATAAAAGAAAATACAAATAATATTAACTCTTATTTTAATAATTATTTATTAATTAAATATTATATAAATTTTTAATAATTTTTATTTACATTGTAAAATTTTATTAGTAATTTAGCTTTATTATTTAATTTATTATAATGAATATTTGAACTGTATTATAATAGATAAATAAATTTATTAAATTTTACTTAATTTTAAATAAATAATAAATTATAATTTTTTATATTGTATATTTTTTTATAATTATAAATATAAAAAATATTATAAAATATTAATTTAAATTATCTTATTATTGATTTTATAGGAAATTTAATTTGTTACTTATAAATTAAATAAAATTTATATTTATTTGCCAATTATCAAAAATCTTCACACCATCTGTTATTTAAAAGAACTTTATATATACTCTATTAGTAAATCATTTGTTTATACATAATACATTTACAATTTGCATACTTTTAGCCAATGATCCTGTAATTATATAAAATTTATAATAATTGCATTATATATATTAGTATATTATATAAAAAATATAAATTATAAAATTATTGTTTTTTATTTTATATTTATTTAATCTAATATTTTGCAAATTATAAAATTTAATATATATATATATATATAATAATTTTAACAAAGAATCAAAATTATAAAAGGTTTAAATTATATAGATTTTAAAAAAAAATTTATTAATTCTAATAGATCTTTAATTGTTTTTTTTTTGAACTATTGCAGTTTTCAAATTACTGAGAACTGTATCTTATTGATCAATTATAATAAAAAAAACTGAAAACACCAAAAATAAGTGAAAACATCTTATTTTGTATATAATATATGTAAAAATTTTTTAATCTGCAGAATGCCACCTCATTTTTATATTACTTTTTACATTTTTTTTTTTGACTTCATATTGTTTTATTAGAGTTTACCGCCAATTCACATTGGTATAGTCATTATAGTACCAATTCCTAATTTTTTTTTATACACATTTTTTTTTACATATACTGTACTTATTTCTTATATTGTGCAATATTGCACAAAGTAATACAATGTAGATCCATTAAAAAAAATTAAGTTTAATTTGAAATTTTCATTTATTTTCGCTTATTTTCGGTGTTTTCAATTCTTTTTTATTATAATTGATCAATAAGGTGCAGTTCTCAGTAATTCGAAAACTGCAATAAAAAAAATCCAATAAATTCTAATAACAATTCTTTAAATTTTATTATTTTTTGATTATTTATAAATTCTATAATAATAATTTTTTTAAAATTAATTTAATTTTTTGAATGTAGTGAAAGTGACATAGAAATGAATATTTTGTAATTTTATTCTAATGATATCAAAGAACTAATATTGATCCTAGAATTACTATTTCAAAATTTATTTGGTTGAAATTATATGAAATTATACCATTTTGAATTTATTATCAATAAGAAATGGCAATACAATTCATCTGTAAAAAAAAATAAAATCCATAAATTCTATAACAATTCTTTAAAAATTTATTATTTTTGATTAATTTATAAATTCTATTATATATCTAAAAATTTATTATTTTTTAATTAAAAAAAAAATTCATTAAAATCTATGATAAATCTTTAATAAAAATTATTATCTAATTAAAAAAAAACTATAAATTCCTATAAATTCTATAAAAAGTTTATTATTTTTTAGTTAAAAAAAAAATCCATTAATTCTATAATTAATCTTTAAAAAATTTATTATAAAAAAAAATCTATAAATTCCTATAAATTCTATAAAAAATTTATTATTTTTTGGTTGATTAAAAAAAAAATCCATTAAATTCTATAAAAAAATTCATAAATTTCTATAAATTCTATAAAAAATTTATTATTTTTAATTTGATTAAAAAAAAAATCCATTAAATTCAATAATAAAAATTTATTATTTTTAATTAAAAAAAAAATCCATTAAATTCTATAATAAATCTTTAAAAAATTTAAAAAATTATTATTTTTGATTAAAAAAAAAAAATTCATTAAATTTTATAATAAATCTTTAAAAAATTTATTATATAAATTCCCATAAATTCTATAAAAAAATCATTATTTTTGAATTAAAAAAAAATCCATGAATTCTATAATAATTCATCTAATAAATTTCTATACCCTGAAAATTTTTTTTTTAATAATATTATTGGTTTAAAGCGGGGGAATTAAACTTTAAAATATTATGAATATTATCCAAGTATTTATGTAACAATGTTCCATACATATCAGCGTATCAGTTATAATTTATTACAGATTTTTTTTTTTTTCTAAACTTTCATTAGCATTTAACATTCCCGCATGTTAAAAAAATAATGTTACCATTCATTATAAAAATGACATAATTCTTTGATAAACGTGATAAACGGTAAAAATTAAATATATGATTTTATTTTATTTTAATTTTTTTTTTTTTTATATTATATAAAATCAAGAATGGTAATCTGTAAAAAAATAATTTTTTTTTATATAGTTTTTTTTAGAAAAAATTTTTCGGAAAATAGTTTTTTTTTTTTTTTTGTGAACCATGTGAGAAAATTATATTTTTTTCGGTTAATCTCTTTTAAATCGATGAAGAAAGATAGGTTGAATTCGGAGTTACTCAAGAATTTTACCAGTATCGGTTTATAGATTATCGCTTACGTTTTTTTTTTTATCTGCTATATAATTTTCTATTTTAATAAATTATTACATCTTAAAAAATAAAAGTGAATGAATGAATGAATGAATGGAGTTGATCTTGTTGATGAGTTGATTTAAAGTCCAACGATTGTTACGATTTTTAATTATTATTGTAAAAATGTTAGTTCTTATTAAAGTAGCATTCAATCAACCAACTATATATCTATATATATCCCTCAATTTACAGGATTTTCCTTTCAACTATATACACAAAACTTGATCTTAGTTTGATGATTTTTTTTTAAAAATCATGTGATGACAATTTTTTTTTTTTTTAAAAAAAAAAAATATGATCATAAGAATCAATGAATGAAATTGAGATTCTTTTTTATTTAAAAAGAGAAAATGATGATAATTTCTTGAATCTTAATTTTTTTCTTTTCTTTTTTTTTTTTAGAAAAAAAAAATGATTTTTTTTTTTGTTATTTCATTAAATGATATTTCTTTCTAATGTTCCTTTCTTTTTTTTATTATTGGAATTTTTGAAAATAATTTTCGTTTTTGACTTTAACAAAAAAAAAAGGCTTCTTTTTTTTTTAATTAATTAAGAAAAATATGAAGAAAATCATTTCAAGAAATTCAAAGTTCTATGAACTTTGAAAATTTTTATTAAATTCTGATTCTCTTTTAATATTATCAAACCAAAATTACAATTCTATATAAGTATCAACATTATTTTTTAAAAAAATCTAGTAGAAAAAAAAAAGAAATTATTTTTGTACAATGTGTAATAATATATTCTATTTTATTAAGCAAAAAAAAAATAATAATAAACAATATATTTTATATATATATATATATTATATCTATATGTTTATGATCGATCATAATGTTTTATTTTTTGTTTTTCCAGCTAAAGATTCGGCTGTTTTCTGTAGTTCATCCATGGCATGAAAGACCGTATCAGTAATGCTAATCCTTGTTGTCACTTCATCAACTTTACCTTCATGATAATCAGTTAAAAGGTCTTTAAAATCTATAGGATTTCCATAAACGATTATAATCTTTTTACCGAAATTTGGTACCCACGGATGATTTCTATCTTCTGGCATAATTTCTTCAAAACCTTTTTAAATAAAGAATTATTAAAAATTTATTTAGTTTTAAATTAAATTCACAAGTTCACACTTTCACACGTTCGCCATTCACTGACCTTTATGCCATATTGGAACTACTATAGGTAAGTTAGTTGATTCCATCATTAACCGACCAATTCCCCATTTGAATCGTAACAAATCAGTAGTTTGATTTATTCTCCCTTCAGGAAATATGTGAACCTGAAAAAAAAAAAAAAAAATCTTTATTATTCATGAATGGTATTGGAATTTTACTGGTAAGTGACGCTTACCCATTTTCCTTCATTCAATCTATCTAACGCAAAATTCATTGCAGGTTGATAAATTCCGGCACCTCGAACAGTTGGAACAACTTGACCAAGAGAAAAAAATTTAGAACGAAATCTAAGATAATAATTTAATTGATCAATATTAATAAAGCTGATTTGTAGAAATTTTAAATAATGATGGAATTCAACATACGGAGTAGAAAAACATATTTCTTGAGCACCAAGAGTCCAACGTACTCTATTAAGTCTTAGGAATGTACTAAATGGTAAACTTCCCCAGATTAACGGATCGTCAACCCTATTGAATGATAAAAATGTTAGTCAATTGAATATTGGATATTGATCATATTTTTTTAAAAAAAGAATGATTTGGAAATACAAACGTTGACAAATGATTTGCGACTATAATTATAAATGGGTAAATAAAGTTAATCAAAGTTTAATAAAAAAAAAAATTTCAAAAAATCAAAAAATTACCGGTCAAAATTGGACGAGTTCTTTTAGGATTCATCAATTCTTTCAAAAAAGGTTCTTTATTATAAACGGTGGTTGAAGTACAAAATTTTAAGAAAAATTTACATATAAAAACGCAAGAAGTTATGGCGCACCAACTAGCAAAATTCCAAAAACTATTATTTGATGGGTTAAGTATCATCTTGCCACCATCAACATAATAAGGTAAAGGAACTTTAACGGGTTTATTTGTGATAGGATAAGGTTCTTCAAGAGGAAGCGGGAACTGGTCTTCTGCATCAAGAACTTTGGCAGAAATTATTTCTTCTTCCAATCTCGGAGGCATTATTATGGAAAAGAGATACTGAAAACAAAAATAGTAAATTTAAAAGGTAGAAAAAGAAGGAAGGAAGGAAGGAAAAGGAAAGAAAAGGAAGGAAACGAAAAAGGTAAAAAACAATAATAATAATTTTGATTAATATACTGACATACTTTTTAGTTGGTTCAAATTAAATGAAAACTGTACGACCTTTAACGGAAGAAGTTACACGAAACTAATGAAAACCATCCGTGCGGCATGGTAAACTGATACAGTTCAGTGTACAACATGAACATTATCATTTAAATAAGAGTGATTTACTTGGAATTTTAATATGCGAGAAGGAAATCTTGTGATATGTGAAAAAGAACTAAACAAATATATTAGACTGCGCAATAAATTCAAAATATGACACTAAGATGACGCCAGAATTGATGATTTAAATTTGGGCTCAAATTAGTTAAAACTTGTTTAGTTAAAACACCAGAATTATAGACATCATTTTTAATAACAATTTAATCATGTGAATTGATTATAAATTTTTTAAAGCGAACCATAAAACTTTGGGATATATGTTATTTAAATAATGATGATTTAATAACAAATTTTTTTTTAATATATAGTATAATTAATAAGAATTTCGATTTTCTTTCGATTATCGATTATCGATTTTCGATTATTGACTTTATAATTGTACGACGGCAAATTATAAATTATAATGCCTTAATGGTTAAATGCAGATAAATCTAGTAATTTGGCTATTTTGAACTACGTAAAATTTCATTAAATTTCGTAATTTTTGTAAAAAATATGAGAATTTTTTTTATTCAAGTAAAAAAATAATAATTTTTACATATTTTTCTTAAAACGTTTTTTAAATAGAAATATTCTTTCTTTTTGAATTAATATAAAAAAGATAATTCCCGCCGAAAATATTTCTATTTTTTTTTTTAAAAAAAAAAAAAAAAAATTCCCTTTCACAAGGAAAAAGGACTTGTAAAAAAAAAAAAAAGGAATCTGGGGGAAGCGCAGTAAAATACAACCAAATAAGTTAAATAGGGATTACAAAAATTTATTCTGTTTCATTGAAACTATTTATGGTTTATCTTTAAAAATATTTTTTAAAAAAATTATTTAGGAGGTTGTAATCAAGGAAATCAAGAAAAACAAGTATTATCTTTTATCGATTGGCGATTTGCAGTTTTAGAAAGAACTTTTTTTTTTTACATAAATGTAAATTCATATAAAAACAAAAGTTTCGGATTCACCTATTATTATTATTATTATTATTATTATTATTATTATTATTATTATTATTATTAT